>JAHREE010000453.1:1051751-1124532 GCA_033628505.1 Tringa tobata
TCCAGCCCGGCGGGCAGCCCCTCCGCCGCCGGCCCCCAAGGGCAGATGGCCGGGGAAGCTTTGTGCAATCCCCGGCTCCACTCGCAAGTTAATGCCGAGGCTGAAATCCCTTTTGCTCTCACTTTCAATCACAATCGGAGCTTTTATCTCCGTGCCTGATCCCGGCTGCGTAACTTCCTCTGTGCAGCTTTAGCACACACCATCCCACCGGCGAGCAATGTGCTTCTTAAAGGTGCAGGGAGGCAATGCGAGCGGGGAGGGGAGGGTGAAGGGAGGGAGGGAGGAGGGAGGAAAAGCGCCCGAGGAAGAGGAGGCTGCGAGCGGGGAGCCTTCAGCCCCGGCGGCTCCGGGGGTACCGCGGCTGCAGCATCCGCGCCGTCCCGGCGGCCGGGCAGAGCCCCCTGCCTCCGGTTAGATAACGGCAGGCCGGGAGTGCCACTCCTTGGTGGTTTTTTCTTTCCTTTATTTTTTTTTTTTTTTCCTTTAAGAGCTTAAAAAAAAAAATAAAAATCATGAGATCATGTTTGCTCGAGGAAAAAAAAAAAAATAGCTCCAGTCACGAGGGTTTCCCCGCACGTGTAAGTTCTGGGTTGGTGTGCCCTGAATATTTTGGGGAGGCTTCTGCTGGCGAAGATGCTGTAAATGAGGCTGCGTGCGTGTGTGTTGGGGGAAGAGGGGGTGGTTGGAATTAATAGGATAAACAAAGCAGGAACTCGGAGATGGGGAAATCAGATGGCTGGGAAATGCTTCAAGAACGGTGGGAATGTGCTTTGGGATTTAACCAAACCTGGTTTTCCTTGGTAATTCAAGGAATTAACGTGCAGGGGTGTAAGCTGTGGTAAGATGCAGAAGCTATGGGTGTTGCTTAGGTCAACTCTCTTGTGCCCACACTGAGGGGCAGAGGAGCCTCCAGCTATGGACAGGGTGGATAAAACTGTGTCCAGTCTGGGGACAGGATCATTCCTAAGCAGCGACAGGTTTTTGACGGGCACAGGGATAAATGACTGTCAATTTATGGGGAGGAAAACCAAAGAATCCCCACTGCCCTCTATGTACACCACCACCAAAAAATGACTGTTCTTTCCTAACCAAGAATTCAATAATTTCTAAGCCAGAAAGTGTATTGTCCAACTTGCATGTGGTTTGCAATCTCATTGACTCAGTATTTTGTTATATGATTTGCTTTGGCCCGTTGCTCTGAGGTCTCTGCATGGCTTCTGCCATCTAAGAGTCCCTGGAAAACGCACGATCCATCCTGTGACTGGGCAGAGGTGATTTAGAGCTCTTCTGGGAAATGTTTCCCATATACTGGAGCATAAGTGAGATTTATGAAATGCTGGCATGTAGCTTGACTGTGGCCCAGCCTAAATGTTACACTGATGCACAGGGTGGTCTTTACCTGCAAGACTGTCTTTGATTCTGGCTCGATCTCCACTCCTCCCGTCAGGGCACAGACTGATACTTTCCTCGTGGTAATTTTTTCTGTAAACACTTATTTTACAGCAGCAGCATAACTTAAGTGGGAAGCACTGGCTGGGAATTCAGGGCTGGCTAATATTCCTGGATTTCACTTTGTGCCTTTAGGTCTTCTCTGTAGTAATGACTCCCCTGGAAATTCCCCGTGTCTCACTTATTACTCCTTTATTAGTTATTATGGAACAGTAACAGGATAAAAAGGAGTTGGTATTTCATTTTCATTCCCTCTAATAGCCACAGCAAAGACCAAGTGGTGTGCTGATTATTGACATCGGAGTTAAGTGATATGCACGCATCATTAGGTTTCAATTGGAAAGAATAACAGCACAGTATGAGTCGTCACACTTCTAAACTACATGGCATTTAAAGAAAAACCAAAGTCGTTTTTCTCAGCCCTGGCAGCTCAAAAGATCAGAAGCTAGCAATAAGACCTGTACAGGCACAGGTAAAAGGCGCAAGCTCCAGGCAAATCACCAGAATTAACTAATCAGCTAATACCCCGGAGAGGCCGGGAGCAGCTGTGTGCCTTGTCCAAGGTTACTTGGCGATTCAGGAGATCCAGGAACAAGCTCAGAGGGTGGGATATGGCGCCGATCCCGCTCCTGGGGTAAACAGCCAGGTCTGGCTCCAAGGATCCTTGTGCTGGGAAGGAGAGAGAGAGATTGACTGGGGCACTCGTGGACCCGGGGCCCAAAGGAAGCGACTGCGAAGCAGCCAGGAGCGCGGCTGTCACAGGCAGGAAGGAACAGGGAAGGGTTGCAGCAAATCTTTAATTTTAGACCATTTGCATTCTTTTGCCCGGGCACATTTTGCAAATATTTAATGCTGGGTATCGTTTCCTTCTGGGTGAAATTTCTGCGAGGAGCAAAATGGATGCGCTTTTCCTTGAGGAGACGGCTCTGCCCCCTCCCTGGCGCTGAGCGCTGCCTTCTCACGCAAGGAGAGCGCGGTGGAAAATCAATGGGTCTGCACTGAGATTTAATTACTACAGCGTAGGCAGGGGTGGAGAATAAGGCCCTTAATATTTAATACAGCCTCTGCTCCCGAAGGGATCCCCGGGGCTCAAGGGCCAAATGTAAACCCATTATAAGCAGGTGTAATTCTATTGACATATGCGGGCTCGCACCTGTTTATACTATGGCTATATTTGGCTCCCTAAATCTAAATGGCAAATGGTGCTTCTGACATGCGCGGGAGAAGAGGGAAGTGTTTTCCCAGCTTGGGATGGCAGAGGATGTACTGAAACAGCAGAAGGTAAACGTGACACCTCACAGTCCCCGTGCTCGGTGGCGATGCGCTTGCTAACACTTGAGCTGAGTTGAGTCCATGGAGAGAGATCCAAGATTACTGCCAGAATAATAAACCAGGCTTCTAAAGGATCTTTCATTTGAGGATACATATTGCTGTATCACCTACGATAGCAATACGTTCTTTTTATAGTCCTTATCTGGCAATGTGCGGCCAAGGATGTCAAAGTGCCTCCTGCAAGTGAGTAAGCATTTTATTAGGTGGAAACACAAGGCTCATAACTGTGCTCTGAGCCCAGGAGCAGGCGAGAGACCCCTTTGCAAGGGAGGGTCTCAGATCATATTTGACAAGCAGAGCTCAGCCCGACCCCTTGTTCCAGCGGTGGCTTTCTCCAGCCAGGGGTCCGAAGTCTGCCGAGAAAAGAGGAGGAAACGACTAAAGGTGCTTTTGTTTTTGGGGTGATGGAGGGGTAGACTGCTTGAACCTTGTGCTTACTGGGGGAGGTTTGCCTCATCTCACCACCCTTGTACTGTCTTTTTGTTCTTGGCAAGCTGGACGGGAAGAAAGCTCCCAGCTTGATCAGAACGGGGAGGTTTGTGCTTCCCAGTTCCTTGTGCGTGGTGCAAAGGCAAAATCTCCCAGTTTTAAGAGGGAGAGAGACATAATATTTTGTAGTTAGGAGAAATGCTGGAAAACCCACACAAAGCCTGAGAAACTGAGCAACAGACAGCTTTGGTACACGCAGTCCAGGAGGGTGGGTGGGGGATATTTATTTCCTTGCCCTCCCTGCACCCCTCTGCTTTGGCCCTGGGGCCAGGCCAGCATGAGTTACTGGTCCCCTGCCCTTTGGCTCACATGTACCCCCGTAAGCAGGAGAGGGAAGGGCTGAATGCTTGGGTCCCTGGAGTACTCTACATTTTTTTCCTTTATGAAAGCTACCAGGGAGATGGCAGAGAGCATCTGCTCTGGGAGGGGAGGCTTCCCCCGGCTCCCTGCCTCCCACCCTCCCGCACAAGACCTTGGATGCATTTTCTGCAGCTCAGATGCTTTTTCAGGGGCCCTGGGTGAATTTTGCCCTCCCTGATTAGATAACCAAAGGAGCAGTGCCTGTACTCTCCAGGGAGAAGATGCTGTCTCTTTCCTGCCAGAAGGACAGCTGGAGGGAGGGTGGGATTTTCAGCAAGCAAGCACTTAGCCAGATCAAGGAAACGGGATGCAAAGCATTTTAGGCTAAGAAAGGTTGTTGTGCAGGGAAACATGAGGCTGCTGTTCTGTTGGGAAGCTAAGGCTTCGCAAAACGCTCCTGCGTGCCAAACGGCAGGCCTTAGCTACGGCAGGTCATTGCCTCTTTAAGGGAAACAAGCATGACAAGTCAGAAAAAAAAAATAAGCCCATCACTGTCTTTGCTGAAAAACTTTGATCATTTAAATATTATTGATGCACATTGGCCCCAGTAGAGATCGGCTGGGTGATGGGAAGTACTTCACCTTGACACGGGCAAAATATGTTGTTTTCTGTTGCCTTGTCTTTCAGAGCTTAGCCAAGTGAATCAGCTCAGGAAGCATTTAAGATTTATTTGATTTTGGGGAAGGTAGAGCTTTCCTTATCTTTACTAGCTGTGGGGGAGTAAGTATGGATAAAAACAGGAGGAGTGTTTAAAGGAGGGATCTATAATTAAAAACCCCTCAGAAGGGAAACTTTCCTTTTAACTTACTATTAAAATGGAAGTGTTTGAGAGTATACGATTTTGGCTCTGGGGATTGCCTCCGTATCCTTGACAGAGCCCTGTGAATTCCTCTAATCCCTGCCTCGGAGCATGTCTGTCCTTTCAAAGCAACTCCTGCCACCCCATGGAGGTCTCACCTCAACCCCTGGGTTGATGCCCATGGGATTGTCCCCCTGCCCTGGCTCAGGGAGAGAGGAGCTCCCTTCCCAGTGTGGGGCTGTGTTCCCTCGGCAGCCCCGAGCCTCAGGCTGGGAGGAGACGCCTTCCACAAACGCTTTTTAACCTGAGGAAGGAACGTGTCACTTCTAATGGAGCTGACAGCAGCAGGGAGGGTTTTTAGGTTAGTGGTTGAAGAACACACTTGTAATGAGTGAAGTAATTGAATAAATGCTGACAATTTGATGTAGAAAATGCATAATCAGCTAGCTGTGGAAGGTTGACTTGTTCTTTTTTCTCCCTTTCCTTAGCACTGGGATAAACAAGTCTATTCTTTTCCAAGCAGGTGATGTGTTCAGCAGCACAAAACCGGCAGCACATGCACATGCTTCCCTCCCAGGCACACATGTGCTGATTGCCAAATAATTGACCCAGTTATGCTAATATGCTATTTGCATCACTGGAATTTAATAAATACATGGATAATCAATTTCAGCACTTAACTTTTTCTTGAGTCGTGCTTGTTGAATGCTCGTGTCAGTAGCTTCACTGGCTCCGGCCCAGGTTTCAGTAGCCATACCGATACTGGGGAGAAAGGTGGCAGTCCCTTGGGTAGGTACAAACGAGGCCACATCAAGCAGCACTAAGAACTGGTGGTGCAGGAATAACTGGGAGTCTAACTGGCTTTTCAGATCCCAAACACAGCTAATAAATTGTGGATGTAGACAGTGGAGCTGACATATTCCAGTGCAGTGACTTTCTTTACCCAAACAGCATCTCTGCCTTATGCAGATGGAACCTCAGTGAATTTTTGTCATCAAGCCCCCAGTTCTAGTCTGACAATGGGAACAGCATCATCTGTGTCATGTATGTTGGAAGCAATGAATAGAGAGCTGAGCTCACTAATCTATTTGCATATTGAATATATGGAAAAAACCTCTCTTCTTGCTTACTTTCCTGCCTACTCAAATCTCTGTGAAACAAGGAGGAGAATATGGGCCCTCTCTGTACTTCAGATCTCAGTGCCCTTGAAGAAAGGAGTGATTGCTCAATCCAGCCTTCTGGGATGAGCGTGAGATGCAGAACTTGCTGCGGTGACAAAAGCTCTCCATATCTGCAGGCTGGTAGACAAACGGCAGTTCCTAGATTAAGAAAGCTCATCAAGATGGATACTTTGACTTTATGTCATCGGGACACCTTCTCCACTCTACATCCGAATCAGCACTTGCATATCTAGGGCACAGAGGTTTGACCTGCCAACTGTTAAATAAATTACAGCATACTCCCCCCAAACTATTAGCATGGAACAGCACACATCCTCGGGAGAGACAAGCTAAGGACACAGCGGTTCACAAGAACAATGAACCATAAGAGCTTTTCCTTTTGGGTAGAGCTGAAAAAATTGTTAATCACAGAAAAAGTGAAATGGCAGCACATAGCAGTTTATCTGTATGCTACGGAGGCACTGGGCTATGAGTCCATACTCAAGGTTGAACTGAAGTTTGGGCTTGACTCTCCATTCAGGAGCTCTGGATTCTCTTTTTAACTTGAACAGATAATTTTCCTCTAGATTATAACTGTCTTAAGCAGCAGAAGTGAGATCCAGATCAGGCTTTAAGGGTTGGAATTTACATGCTTTTTCTTACGCTTGGGGTATTAATTTCATATGCAGTGGAAAAGTAATATCCTGTCTGTCACTAGAGAGGAAGAGATGTGCGTGCGTGTATACGCACAGTCATTGCTAACTGTTGAGCTTTTTCACTCAAATTTCGTTTTTGTGAAAATTCCTAAATTAAAATGAAAATCGGCTGCAGAAAGGATGAATGTGAAATACCAATAAGGCAAAAGCAGGAGATGTTTTCTCTTGTTTTCGTAACTCATGGTCTTTGTGTGTAAGAGTGTATTGCATGGCAACTGCATTCACACTTCTCTTTAATAAAAGATCCTAGCAGATGGACCCACTATTAACATGTATCCCCCAGATTTGCATATTTCATATTCATGCCAGGATGGCACTAAGCACACATGGGATGAACAAGGCTTGATATAAACACAATTGCACCAGATTAATGCAATGATCAAAGGGTATTGTCCTAGCATCCCCGTTAGGAATCCAGTTTAATATTAGTTATTAATATTGCTAAACTCCTACTGGAGTCATATTAAGGTCTTCCAAATACAGTCGGACAGGGCTCTTAGGTACTACAAGTTGATGAATATGTTATGAATTCCTGAGAGAGAGGGCTAAGAAACAGCATTTGCATCTGAGCTGTGAAGGATTCAAAGCTGGAAACGTGCAGACCTCAAGGTTTGGTCCAACGTGCTGCGTAATTAAGACTCACTTGAAATTCAGATCTTATCCAGGATCTGTATCTGAGTTTCTCAGAATTCAAGTGCAGTCGCATCTAGTCAGAAGACCAGCCTATCTGTAATATCTTATCAAATATTAGGCATTACAAAGTGGTGTTCTGGAGCCCAAAATATATTTGATCCCATTGTTCTAGTCCATTAATCAAACACTGCGCTACACATACTAATAGGATCAAACATTAGGAAATATTTATGAATGAGCATTGTTGTGACTGCAAAAATTAAACTCAGCAGGTTTTAAATACACAAGATCTCGAAAAGCAAAACTTTATTATCTCCTATATATCTGGTGCCAAATTCAGAGCGAATTTTAAGTGAATCTTAGATAGTCTGTGCTTGGGTAATTTACACCTTCTTCCAGCTCCCTTCAGCGTGTAAATTACACCTGCTTCCACCTATATTGAATCTGACCCATTGCACCGAGGATACTAATGAAATGATGTAGCACCAGATAATGCAGCTGGGGGGAGGCAGGGGCTGTGTGCACACAACGCGCTGGTACTCGGGGGGGACAAAGCTCAAACCCATGTGTGATATCCCTCTACTGTGTTCTGCAGCTGTGTCCCTTGGTGGAATCAAACCATTGCTTACCCACGTGAGCCCTAGCACAGTGGTATTTCCACTGCTGCTGCGTGCTGGGTGGAATCTGGACGCAGTAACTTAGAATCATAGAATGGTTTGGGTTGGAAGGGACCTTAAAGATCACCCAGTTCCAACCCCCCTGCCCTGGGCAGGGACACCTCCCACCAGACCAGGTTGCTCAAAGCCCCATCCAGCCTGGCCTTGAACCCCTCCAGGGATGGGGCAGTCACAGCTTCTCTGGGCACCCTGTATCCAAGTCCTTCTTGGATGCTGGGAGTTTTGTCCCTTACTTTAAGGGGGGTGGAATTTTACCCACCAGATTCAAAGGCAAGACATGCCATTGGCATCAGGCATAGAGTAGCCCCACAAGCCCTGGTTTTGTCAAGAATAAATCATGTCAAACCAATCTAATTTTCCTGCGACAGGGCACCAGGTCTCGGAGAGGGGAGAAGCTGGAGATGCGATACATCTTGACTGCAGTAAGGTTTTTGACACTGTTTCATACGGCGTTCCCAGGAGTAAGGTGGGGGAATGTGGTGGAAGAGAAATGCTGTGAGGTACCGGACTGGCTGGGAAAGCTTATACTGAAAAGCTATCAGCTGTTTGTTGTCGAAGTGGAAGGATGGCTCGAGTTCGGTGCTGCAGGGGTCTGTGCAGGGTCTGGTATTACTCAATATTTTCATTAGTGACTTGGGTAATGGAATATGGAGTAGACTTACTGCATCGGCTGACAATACCAAGCTGAGAGGGGCTGCAAGTGCTCTCAGTGAACAGGAGAAAGATACAAGAATCTTAACAAGCTGAAGAAAAAGGCTGGAAAGAATAGATTGATGTTCAGGAAGGACAAGAGCAAAGCAGAATGTACTGGAACTATCAAAACGTGTGTCAGGAAAGGGCTGCGTAGGCTGCATTTCTAAGGAAAAGGGGTAATACCATGGGCAAGGAATTAACCCTGAGCCAACTGTGGTACCCTGGTGTGAGAAAAGCAAAGCTTGACACCATGGTATGTAGGGTGTGGTATGGCACACTGCTCCCATCTGCACTGAGTGTTGGGGAGGAGCAGTTTTGGTCATCTGACTTCCAGAAAAATATGGAAAATGAAAAGGACAGTTAGAGTTCTAGAAAACAAACCTACTGAGAAGGAAAGAAAAAAAGAACTGCGGTCGATAATAAGGCTGATGAAGATACAGTAATAATCTCCCAAAATGTAAAAGATGCTACAAAAGTAATAAGCTGTTGCCCACATCCACCAGGAGAGGACAGAAGTAGTGGGATTAAACTGCAGCAAATGAAATTTGGGTTAGACTTTGGGGAAAATGTTTCATCTATAAGAATAGCTGACACCCAGAATAGACCTTCTCAGGAGCTTGTGGAATCTCCTTAAAAACCTCCAGGGATGAACAGGTTAGAGAAATTCCTGTCAAGACCGATTTAGGCAGGGTTGATCCTACCCTGGGGGAAGGAGGTGGACTAGGTGACCTCTCAAAATCCCTTTTCCTCTTTTTCCCTGGGGTTCTATGTGTATTTCGTGTGGTGGTGATATTGGGAGAGCCAAGAGCTTGATTCTGCATATTGGGGAAACATTTTACATTTAAATTGGGAAGTTTTGTTTACTTGTCAGCCTGTTATTTCAGTTTAAATCTTACTAATTTAAGTTGAATACTGAATTATAAATTACAGTGATGGGTGTATGAGAAATATCTGAGGAGATGGATACCGAAATCCATTAATCTATCGACCCCATTGATCGGAGCGTTTCATTTAGAATAGCATTTTCCTATTTTTAAATGTGTATTAAAAGACTCTTTTAAAAACAACTTTGTTTTATGGCAGTGCAGGAATTCTCCTACTCTCTGATAGGTGCATATCCTTAAGCAGGCACACAGGAAAAATTGTTGGTGGTATATACAAAAGACACAGGATGAAGCCTTGCGCTACCGCAATGAAAGGAAACCATCAAGTTTTTTTTAAATGAAGTCAGGGAGGGGTCTGGCTGCCAATTAATGAACACATTACTGTTAAGTGATAGCTTTTAAAAAAAGTTCCTGACTTCTCATAATGGCTCTTGCTCCCCTTCTCTCCAAGCACTACACCTACCGCTCGGTTACTGGAAGCGGAGCCCCTCCGGCAGCGGGATGCAGCAGCTCAGGGCCTGGCAATGAATAAGGATCCTGTACTGTAAGTGTAAGGAGGGGGGGGACCTACCGCAGCAGAATGTAATTCCACAAATTAATTTGCTCAAGACCCAGGGGTTAGCACTAATTTTGCACTAAGTACCAAGAGAGCTTTAATGACCGCAAATAGCAAACGCTTCAATTTTTACTTCGTCCCACTCGGAAGCCAAAACTGCCAGGTTTACAGTGCCCTCTAGTATCGTGCTGGAGCATTAGCTTTCCTGTGCCACCTCCGGAACCGCCACAGCGCAGAAGCTTCACTCAATACAGCAGATTTTTCCTTCGGCGCTTTCGCAGCGTAACTGCAGCCGGTGGGAGCCGGGCACCGCCTGCCTCGGCTGGCTCTCAGCCTCATGCACCACTGTTTGGGGGTAAAAGTGCCTGGGAAGGTCAAAAGGCGCGCTCTGCTTAGAGGGTTGCAGTGACCAGGCTGCTTGGGAGAATGATGTTCAATAGTTTGTGGCAATTTGGCAAAGCGATATTAATACTAATTTGCCTTAAAGTGGTACTTTGCAGCTGTTGCTGCAGAACCACTAACTAGCAAAATGCACAGTGGTGAAGGAGAGGGAAGGACAAAGGAGAAAAACCTGAGTCATACGAAACCCATTAGACATTACCCGGGACCACATCCTAGCCAGCTGAGGTCACTTAACACAAGGACTTCTCAGAGCTGTGACCTTCAGCCTCGCGTGCATTTCTCCATGGAGCAGATGCAGGAAAATTCCTTGGTGGAATAGGAAGGTGGCACCTGCTGTAAGAATGGGCGTATTTATAAAGCACCTCTAAAGATTTCCAGCTGCTAAAGTAGCCTTTGGAGGCTGCCTGTCTAACGCTGAGCCGATGCCGTGCAGTGTTATTGCTGCACTGGGGGAAAGGCATCGTTCCTGTGGAGGCAGAAGGAAATCTTAAACTTCTGCTTACCTCCAAAACAGAGCTGTGCTATACCCGGGAGACCTTCCCCAGAAAACCCTTTTTGCAGGAGTTGAACTTATACTGATTTGTAAAAAAGCTGCCCAGGTCATTGTTATTCTAAGAAATCTTGCCAGTTCCTGGCAGTGAATTAGTTGGTTCCGATGATGCTCATGTTACCCAGAGATTTTTCTTATGGGGAGAAGTACTTCACTGGTGAACTCTAGCAGGTGCAATCAAGCTCTTGGTACACGGGAATTATGAAGGCACATTAACAAAACGAATTTAGAAAACAAATTGTTAACATCCTTTTTCAGATTGTTCACATCACTTCATATGGCCAATAGGGAGACTGTCATGGACAGAAACTGGCATTAAAGATGGAGCTCTTCCAGTCCCCCATCCTGACTAGTGCAGGCACCCCACATGTCGATGGAGTTCTTTCCTTTGAAATACATAATCATCGGAGAAAGTTTCCTGTCTACTTAGGGATCAACTTCTAGTTACTTCAGTTTCTGGCTTATAAGACACTTGAGCCACCCTTTCTTGTCTGCACAGCAGAAACCCAAACCTGGTTAATAGCAGCCATTGGGGGTTTTTTGAGAAGGCAAATAATTCTTCCTGCTTGTGACCGATGTGTGAGGGTATAACACATATTAAAAATGAAAATATTATATGGAATAGTAAACAGTGTGTCTAAAGGACAGGTAGAAGTTAGGAAAAGTGTTAGGAAAATAAAATAAAAGTAGGAACTGTAAAAGGTAAAGAGAAATCATAAGATGAAACCATTGATATGTATCTCAGGGCTGAACCAAATCTTATTATTCTTACTGACTTTCAGAAATCAGCCATTGAGATAGTTTTCTCTCTTTTGTATTGTAGGTCTGTATAGAACATACAAATGTATTTATTTTCCTAAGTGTCACTGCTGAACAGCAGACAAAGGATGTATGGGGATAACCTGCATCCCAAACAAATATTGTCCCTTCACTCCCCACCCCCCCAACTCTTAGCACACGAACAATTTCTGAAGCACAGGATGGAAACATTATTGTATCCAGCCAGATTCATTTTCATCAAAATATTTTCCTGCCCTCTCATATACTATGCATTCAATGTAAATGCTGAACTTTCATTATTGCCGATGTGATTTCTGCACATGAAGCCACAAGAGTCTGAAATAAGAGGTCTAGAGCCCTTCTGCTTTAAATTCTTACTCCTGCAAGTAGTGCGCTAGAAATGAAGAGCTATCTCATTGTATATGCAATATGTAAGTAGTTTGACAAGGATGTCTCTTTACAGCTTAAGTGTCAGCTCTGAATAGATGGATTGGGGGTCTTGAACGACATGCTACACGTCTCTGCATCATCGTCCGTAAAAACTTCAGTAAGTATCTTAAATTCCTTGCACAGCAATACAAGCAACTGCCTCAGCTTCTCAAGGGCACTATACCTTTGATAATGAATATATTTAAACAAAAGGGGGAAAAAAACCTCCTTTGCTGAATATAATAGAATGCAGCTTTCTACTTTCATATTTCATGGGACATGAAGGTTCATCATTTATTGAAAATAAGATGTGGACCATCAGTAACATCCTGTCTGGGTTTCATTTTCAGAGTAAAATGCCTTTCCAGTAATATTACAAGAAACTGCTTTTCTCAGACAAAACCCTTGTGTTCAAGCTGTGTTGCAGTATTCTCTAGACTATTTTCTCCCTTTTGCTGTGCTCTCTGTCACAGCTTGTTTTGCCAGCTGACAAACTTCTTTTGCAAATCCAGTTTCTCCTTTGTATTTAAAAATTATATGCTCCACGTGGGCAGACTTCCATAAGCCTTCAGGACTTCAGATTTACCGGTATTCCTCTCTGGCCAACAGACAAATTAATTTGATTAGAACTCAGCCCTCAAGAGAGAATTTTGAGAGAAGCAGAGTTCAACCAAGGAATACCTGGGGTCAGCTGATGAGTGAACACCCCCCTTGATAGTATATTCTCCCTCTCTCATGAGCTGAACTCACTGTACATGAGCAAGGAAGTCACAGGACATCTTCATTGCAGCAGGACCAAGTCCTGGGCACCACTGACCAAACCCTGCAGCGGGTATCAATGAGCTGATGTGAATTAGGCAACTGAAGGGCAAACTCCAGGCACAAGCACCCAAGGAAGAGGGTAAAAAGTGACACCTGATGGCAATCAACTGATGCCAAACAATGCTGAGGGCTGGGGACCCCGGATGAGGCATAGAAATGGCAAATAGCATTTTCTAGCAATAGGAAAATCAGGAAAACTGTCATCTGTTTCTGAGGCAGTTCTCTCACCTGCAGTATTTCTCTGACATCCAAGCTGAATTGTGTGGTGGATGCATTCCCAGAGGATGAGAGCATCACATCAATGGGCTGCACCTGCGTCACCTTGCACTGTGATATTTGCAGCTCTCACAAACTAAGGGGACTGCCGGGTCAGTGGCTTCAGGACAGGTATCAATGGAAACCTTCTGTGCTGCAAAGCACTGTTTGGATGGCTCAGGAGCTCTGTTTTCTTAGAATCAATATTGGATTAATGCAGTGGTATTAGATTGGAGGCACCATGCTCTGAGAGATGCTAGCTGTAGGATGAGATATGGAACTGAAGTGTACTTGTAATACCTACTTGTAATATTTTAACAATTCAGCAACAACTTTGTAAGGCAGGCTATTAGCCCGACTGCGTGAAGCAATTCTAGCCAGAGTAACTGAGTTCTCTCACTATGAACCTTGCCCCTGCATTTTTATTTCTGTATAATGTTCCTGACTTGAGTTCTTGCATGGTGCTGCTATGCATTATTAAACTCCCGCTATTTTTCTACGCCAGAAATGGCTGCATTTAGATTTCAGTGAATTTTTGGTGAAGAGGTTAATCTGCAAAAAATGCTATATAAGTGCAAACTATTAATTGCTACTTTTGTATTTTTAAGCAAGGATAGTAGGGATGAATTCAGTGTATTGGCTCCCTGAGTTAGTAAATAGTCATACTCTCTCTTTGGAAGATGAATTTACTCTCTCTCTTTTCTCTTTTTATTTTCCTTCCTTTCCCCCCCAGAAAAAAATGCAATGACCAGATTAGTTATCCTTTTTTCTTATTATGAATGGTCTCCTAAACACTGAAAGATGGCTTGGGGGGTTTGTTCTGAAGATTGGCATCTCTTTTCAGAGCTGGTCCCCAACTGTACTCACATTTATGAATCCATACAAAGAACCCTGAAGAGTAATATATAACCCGATGATGCAACAAGCCAAGAAACAAAAAAATAGCCCATTAAGAGGACAAAGCTAATCAATACTAATAGCAAAGTCTAAGGTTTTAAAAGCCTCTCAATGAAGTCAGGCACAATCTTACCAGGCAGTCAATGAAAAATGAAGTGTGCCTGCAGGGAGGCTGGGGGGCAAGTCAGAGAGAGAGGAGACCCTTTTTTAGGAGACACTGAGCTGGGTTAGTTCCTCGGGATGGTACAGCACGGTCTGGCTGCAGCTGGGTGAGGTGGAAAGAACAGCAGCACTTGAAGGGGTAAAATGCTGGCAGCACGTGGGAGAGAACAATTTGGTTAGTTCCTCCTGCCTCTCCTTCTCCTTCACTCTTCCAGGTGCAGCCAGGATCTGAGCAGAAGGACTACAGACCCTGTGTCAACGCATCTGTGCTCAGCCTTCCTCCTCTCTTCCCAGATCTGCTCACTTTTCAAGACAGAAGGTATTGTGTTTTCATTCCCTACCTGGTTAACTAATAATAATAATAATAACAACTGTGAATAACTAAGTCACACAGGAAAGTGGCAGACTATAATGTTTCCTCATTGCACATCTCAAGGATAGTTATGGATTCAGTATTTCCTGGTCATGGAAAGGACACTTCAAATGGTCTTATGTTATTTTGACTATATTTGTTTGTTTTGGGTTCCAAAATTCTCTGACAACTTTCCTAGCTCCTACTTGCTCTAGATTAGGTTCTTTGGTACATTTTCTGTACTCTTTCTGTGCAAATTCCCTTTCATGTTACTGAAAGTTCATCTGGCATTCCCAAAACACAAATACTGCAGACTTTCCTTCATCAGTCGTGCCAACTCTTCACTCAAGCTGCCACAGTGCCCCGTCCGTTGTGCAGCCCCCACCCTGTCCTCACCTCCAGTTCAGATTGTACAGATTTGTTTCTGTGTAGCTTTCCTAAAATGCAACCTCTGATATCCATCCATAGAGATTAAATTCAGGCCTAGACTTAACCTTTTGGTTTGCATTCCTGTGTGTTGATAACACCAACATCCTTTCTCTTGGCCCTGACTGACACAGCCTTGTCCTCCCATGCTCTTACTGAAGCTGCTGGTAGAAGTGTTCTCCTACCTTTTTTGCACCCTTTTTCTGACTTCCCAGTATATCCCCATGAGGGAATTCCTCCGTGAGTATTTGGGAAACCACCTCATCCTCTTATCAAATCCCTCCTCAATCCTTTTCTATCCTCGTCCTGCCCACCATGCCTTGTATCTTCTCTGCTGTGTATTGCACTTCCTCTCTCTCCTACTCCAGCTGGAGGTAATCCCCATCCAGCACCAAGCTCTGCCTCTCACCCCAGCCCTGCCAGACAACTGCTGGCCCTGGGACCCAGAACACCCTTCCCTCACACCTTGCAGCCCAGGAAAGCTGGTTGACGGGAAGGAGAGCAGTGTCCTCCTGCAGGGATGGGCTTCTAAGCACAGCTGCCACATCAGCCAGCCCAACTGCATCCAGAGGAGATGGGATAGGCAAGTCCTCAATGCTCAGAGATAAACTCTGAGAGGACCAAGCATCTCTTTGCCCTCTCTTTCTGTAGTGCACAGCAGAGCAGAGCCCAGCTCTAAAGGCACAGGCACTACAGAATTATTATCCATAAGGTAAACTGGCAACCAAAGCATCAGAAGTGGTGCCTTGCTGTGAGCTGCCAGTGAGGAAGAGGAAGGTTGCTCAGCTGCTGTAGTTCTGCCAGTCCTTGGCCCCTCTCCCGAAACTGCTACAAAGGCAGAAAATCAGTTCAGCTAGGACTAAAGGCAGCAGCAGTGCTATGGAGCTGCGCTGGGATTGTTAGGGTGGTTAATATTCAGCAGGCATATCGTTAAAAAGACAGTGCATGCTAAGAAAAAAAAAAAGGCAATAAAACTCAACACTGCACATAGGTCTTTCTGTCAGAGATATTAGCGGTGACAATGCTGTTTGTACAACAAGCAGCCAGTATCCATTAAGCCCGGAACCACTGCTCTGCCACATCTCACTGAGGTCATCGGGCAGCAGCCGTGAAAACAGTCCTGAGTAACATAGGCCATATGTAAACCCATGAATTAGAGATTAAATGCTTTTTACTGCTTTACTGATCCTCCAAAGATGACTTCTCTACTTTGGCATATAATATTCCGGTCAAGCTGACATCATGGCTTTGGTCAGGGGTCCAAATAAAATAGTGGTAAACAGTACCCAAGCCTGCACATACACATACAGGTACATATTTTGCAAGAAATCTGATTTAATTCATTTAAAAAAATTAATCAGAACTCAAGGAACTCTTTGAAAAGGCCCTCAATTGGAGATAAAGGCTGTCCATCATCTTAAATGCAATATAGCTGTAAAAGGAATTTTCAATGTATTTAGAGATTCTGTAGTCCAAAATGTGTTATCAGGCAGAAAAACCAAATCCCTGTAAAGGGCCACCTCTTGCTATAATGCAGGTCTTTTCTCTAATAGAGTCAGCTCTGATATAGGACTATTGCTGCACTGCAAGCTGTAATAAATATTAATGTGTCAAACTGAACGCCACCTCTATTTCGGGGAGGAGGCAAAAGGCAGCCATGCAGAGGGTGAGTCGCAGCCCTGCTCGGGAGCTCCTGCATTCCCAGGGCTTTTGGCAAGGAATTTTTCTCTTTGCAGTGATTGCATCCTGCATTTCTCTAAAGAACCACCAAGCCCTCCATTTTTCCTCTAGAAGAAAGGCATGAAATCTGCCAGTGCTTGGGGCTATGCCTTGGGGGAGTGATATTTTCACTTCAGGCTGTGTTCATTGGAAATCTGCCCTCCTACCAGCCCAGTGTTTTGTAACACAAGCCCCCAAGGTCATTCCCCACCAATTGACAAGTCATACGGTAAAAGCCCAACATATATTATCTTTCAAAGAGATACTTGTATTTATATTGCATTTGTTTCCCATAGTGCAATTACTCTACAAAGAAAACTAAATATGTGTATAGTTCTGTGTCTATAACTTATAAAGGGATCCTTTCATTTTCTTGCCTGAAACATGACACTGTATTAAATACCTTACCTAAGAATGTCTATGAGTAGTATTACTAGACCAAACATTGGAACGTATACTTGAATTTAGACATAATATTATTCTAAACATAGAATATAAATGTAAATAAATATTATACTAAATATTTATGTTTACTAGCTCATGCAACAATAGTTTATAAAATATTTACTAGCCTACTTACCTGTGCTCTTGTGGGCATAGCTGCACAACTACTTATGCTATAGGGTGGTTTTGTGGTTGATTAAAATGTGTTTGTGTGTATATCTGCAATGCTTGGTAGGCCTGATTAAACAGCCACTTACAGAAGCAAGCAGTGAATGCTACTTCTTTAAAAAAAAAAAAAAAAAGAAGCTTGTTCTTACAGAATCTGCAACATCCTTTATATGAAGCTCTTATTAGCATCATGCTAGGTACCAGTGGAACAGCAGGTTATTTTTAAAGTGTTGGGATGCTACACACAGTGTTACTCTGCAACAAAAATGAAAGGGAAAGCAGCCTCTGTTTGTAATGAGCGCTGATCATTAGTTCCAGCTCACAACAGGCTGATGAAAGAGAACTATTTTCCTTTCACAGAAATGTGTGTTTCTGTCCAAGAATAACCCTGTTACATTAGGAGACAGGAGGGAATCGAAGTGTATCCCGATGTTTCCTCCAGCAGAAAATGGGGTAACATTGAGAATGGGATGAGGATCCCACTCTCCCATATCACAGGCTGAAGAGGAAAGGGGATTATATACTTCCACTGCAGGAGGAATCAGGCAGTAATTAGTGTTTATTCCATCCTTGTTAAACTTACTACTCTACAGGCAAACACTGTTGCTACTGTTCACTCAATGAACATTCCAGCAGAAGCAATTTGCCTGCAATTAGTCAGCAATGAAACTTAGTTCTTAGGCAATCTCACGTGGCTGCAATCACAGCTCCTACTCCCCCTCTTCTCTCCCTGAGCAAAGTTTCATATTCTCATGATGCAAAAGGAATGCATTTGCCAACAGGAGATGGCCAGCCCCACTTTTTGAAAAGTCATCATATAAGACTCCCAACAGAACTTACTGCTTTTGTGCAAATTTAATGGTGAAAAGGTACTTTAAAACCTTGCAAATGAAGCTCATTGCTAGTGAGGTTATTTATAAAAATAAAACAGAAATAGGGATGAAACACAAGTCTTTGCTTTTTATAGTAGATTCTAAGCAAATAACTTTAAAGGCAATAGGCTGATGTGGTTGTAATTTCATTAATTTCAAATAATTTGGTGTTTCTGGATCAAATTATAACCTGATGGGAGGTTGTTACATTGGAGAAAATCTGGCTCCACAACCATGTAGTATCAGCCAGCGGGGCTGAGGGACGTGAACTTTGTGAGGAAAAAGAGACTGCAATGAACATGAAAAAAAAAACCTCAAAAGAAAGCCATTAAGTACTTTTTCATCCTAACTAAGTTCATTGTGAAGGGTGGTTGGGAAAAGGGGTAATATGAGACTTTCTTATTGAAAAAAATATTGATTGTTAGGAATCGATAGCATTAAAAAGCTGTGTCTTAAGCACCAAGCTTTGAAGGACTCCACAAGCTTCTCTGTTCCTTGTCTATTCTCCTGCCAGAACTTTGATAGCTTTAGCCTGCAAACCAGCAAATGCAGTGATTTGACGGTGGCCAATATATATTAAAAAAATTAAGGTGTCAAGCATGAATTTTATTACCTCTGCAATCAGATGTACTTCCTTCAGTCAGCTCATTTGTAATTAAGTCCAGCTGTTCTCAGTAAAAAGGACTCTTCCAAGGAAATTGCTGTAAAATTTAATGGGAGGATTTTCCTTGCTGCTTTGTTGTAAATATTGTTTTCCTAATAGGCTTGTGAAGGGCTTTGCTTTTTTATTCAGAAAATTAATGGATCAGTGATCAAGCTCCTAAAACTTAAGAAAATATTCTCATTGTATAGCAACAGAAAGAATTGAAATAACTGGAAGGAGAGGAAGTTTTTGAAGATTTTTCTGGTCTGCATGTTTTTTTGTTTACGTACAAAGGACTATTTTTTAACTGACACATCAGAGAGAGATTGATCAATATACTCGAATATTGAATATGTCTCGAATCAGGTACGACAGCCAGAGAGAGGCACCAGATTGCAGACTTCAGAGTATGATCCCTCATTTCAATATTGCAGTAGAACATCCCACAAAGGCCAAAATATTACACCATCAACTCACAATACTGCAGTGCTTTAGTTTGCTATCACAGAATCCTTTAAGCAAATGGGGAACATTAGAAACTTTTAAACCTCCTTGCTACTGTGTCCAAAGCGCATCTCTCTCCTTTCTACCAGTTAGGCAAAGCTCAGACATGTTTTTCCTGCCTTCCAGCAATCTTTTCAGCAACATTTTCAATCTGTGTGCTTCTGTCATTCTGGGAGAACAGTGCCTAAAATAAAACAGTGAGATTTGTAATTATTGACATTATTTTAAGCTGTAAATGCCGAAGCATTAAATATAACAAAAAGAAACTATTTTGAGGGGGAATGTTGAGACATGAATGATAGTAAATAGTGCTATTGTGGATTTGTTTTCAACCAAGCAAAAATCAGACTCCTTCTCTAATGGAGAATGGAAATATGACCCGGCTCTTGCAGAGAGAGTAATTTGCTAATTTGTTTAACATTGTTATCCGTGCAGGAAAGCCTTGCAAGAAAGAGAATTCAGAATAGATCAAAAGTGCAGGTTATTTTGGGGGACAGAATTAAGCCACTTTTTATTCTTTAAGACAGTGATCATATTCCTTTTTTGGCAGCTGTGAATACTGAGGAGAAAACAACCTGTCCTGGTGGAAAGCTGTGTTATCGTTGCTATATTGGTTTGCAAAGCAAGGGGTGAAACTAATGTCCTGTCAACAAAGCCCTTCTGCTGAGGCAGTGGAAGGCCTTCTACTCGTACAGTTTATTTGAAGAATGGGAATGAGCTATACAGTTGGAGAACTACTTTTGCTAGTATACTCATATAGCTACCTTGGCAAATCCTCGTGGTTTAGAATCCCATCTCCCATGTCTGCAAATAGCAAGAGTTAGCTGGCACCTTTTGGAACAGTTCTCCAAAATAGTGTAGCAGGGAAAGTTAGAGAGGAAATATCTGCCAAACATGTATGTTCCTGTGTATGGGCTTCAGAACAGATTGATAAACCTGTTAAGAGATGATTAACCAAAAGGGGTTGGATCAGGGAATGACAAGGGAGTCAGAACTAGCTGCAGAGGAGTATAAAAAGATTAGGTCTCTGTAGGAGAAGAATGTCTTTTGTAGAAGTGATTAGAAAATTAATCTCAGTGCATGAATAACAAGGAAGGAGGGAAGAGGTAGAACACTGAAAAGTTCATGCTTGAGGTGAACCTGTACGGACGTGTTTTATTTGTAGAGCTTGCTTGATTCTGGTTAGAATAAAGTATATGATTTTCATCTTGAGGTAGTTCCTGCAGTTACAATGTTTGGGGCTTTTTGCTGTTTTATGAATTAATCTGTTGGGTCTCACCAGGAAGAGTGGAAGGGAAAAGCAGGGGGCACAAGGAATAAAATAGGTCTCCTTGTCCAGACAACGGCCAGTGTTTGCCTTCCCCTCTTCTAATCCGTATGGGCAACATCCAAAAAGGGAGTGACCCAAAGTCACAGTGGGGACTGCAAATAAATGGCATCATTTAGGTGAGAAAGCTGCGAATAGCACTGGAGGTGCCATGGTCTGTTCACCCACTGAAGTTCTTTGTATACCTCTTTCCCAGCCTTTATATTTAAAATTTATACCTGTTAGATAGAAACTTTAAAGATGACTGGTTCACGTTTCAGCTAGTACCTGGTAAGAGAAATAAGCACAAATGCACCTTTCAGCTCTGTAACAGAGCGGTTGCTGTAGGAAGCCGGAGACCTGGTCCTGACTGCTCCCTACACTAAGTGCATTTATGGTTTGTGAGCTGTGATCCATCAGGGAGGTGCATGACAGCTTCTGGAGAAAGCTTTCCTGGTCTCTTAAGGATTCCCGCAAGCATTATTCAGCCATCAAATTCACAGCCTCTGTATCAGCACTTACTGATGTATTTGGCTTAAGCGAAGAAGAGCATATATAGAAGTCTGGCTCTGTTTGAAATAGTAGGTGTGTTTGAGACATGAATCTGGGATCCAATATTGTACTGTTTGAGAACAATCAGGTTCTACCTTGCATATAAATTTTTGAGTTTTTTTTTCCTCCTTCAGCTTCACACCAAATTCAGAAGGTGACCAGAATGAATCCCTGTGTCTTAAGTATAAAAATTGTTCATGGAACTTGGGAGGCTGGAGTGCTCCAGACCCTCAGGATAATACTACCCATTCTCTGTGGGCTTCAAAAAGCAGAAGGAATCTTTTCATGACGTGATGGGAACCCTCATGAGAGTCCTTCACCACAGGAGGTTATGGGAGATTTGTTTAGGGACCTGACTGGCAGCTCCCACTTTTCACAAAACATCTGTCGCTCTGATAACTGAGTTTTTATTTGCATCTGGTGTCTTGAACCCCGTTCCCTGTGATGCTCTGAAGGCTGAGCTATACAGGGAAACTCCATTTGGATGCTATTCCTTTTGCCTGTCAGGAAATGCCTCATGTCCATAAACAAATTATCTCCTAGCAGCTCATCTCACCACTTAAAGGGAAATAATTAAAGAGTTTTAGAATGAAAACAAGGTTGCTTGGCACCACTCTTGTCCACTCCTTTTGCATTTCATGCAGCAGTTCAGAAGAGATACAGCCAGGTCCCCGTGAACAGCTTGGCCCCACACACGATCAATAGCAGAAAAGATAAATCTGCTGCAATTGACTACAGGCTGTACTGTCACTAAGTGACGGTGAAAAATGATCACTACTTGAATACACTGCATTTTTATCTTTAAATCTTTCAATAGAAGCAGTGTCAATAACAGAGCACTAAATAATCTCTAGATAGAAGGAAAATCTTTCTCTTTTTTTTTTTTTTTAAGGGGGAAGATGGATGTCACTTTTTTTGGAGACCTTAAATACTGAAGTATAGAATTAGACCTGCAAATTCCAGGAAGTGATTGTCTGTTTAGACAACCTCTGTCTCATTTTAGGGAAGACTGGCTGGATTCTGCTTGAAAACATAGTTCAATTCCACAGCATGAATGCATCAGGGTAACTGTAAGTGGAATATGCAGAAATGAAATAAATAAGAAATTTTTTTCTCATGTTCCTTTGGGGATAATAGATCTCTCTGAATTGGATACAGCTGCCGAGATGGCCTTTCTTTACTTTAAAATATCTCTGACCTTTCCCTGAGCTAACTGGATGCAGTTTACAATATTGGCCCAAGTATAAAGCAGAATCTTTTTCAGATAATAGCCTTTGGAAAAAATCCAACCTGTTGTGTATCTGCTGACCATGCCAGACATGGTTCCGGTCCTTCCCTGGCCCATGGAGGCTGGTAGCTGGCACGTCGGTGTGGTGGCTGGCCAGCCCCTACATCGCACGCTTCTTCGTAGTGCTTTTGGGTCAGCTGGTCTTGGTGGAGCAACACCCCGATGGGGCACGTGGTCACTGGGGATGCTGGTGGCAATGTGGCCCCATGGCATCTGCATATGTTTGTGTTTCTGTCCCGACAAAACGAAGGGAGCCTTTCATTTGAAGCCAATTTATTTCCACATCATATGGTGCCTCCACTGTCTCCAAGTATTGATGTCCCTTTTACCACATATTATGAGACAGCAAGAAACACACTAGAATGCTTTTGACAACACCAAATTGATTAACTTTTTTTTTTTCTCATGCAGGGTATTTTCCATAGGAATATCTGTAGAAGTAGAAGTTTCTGGGTAAATTGAGTCTGGTGGCAACTTCTGGTAGCAGTTGTGTCCTGCTAAAACGTGAGTGCTGCAATGACTCCAGGATGCTCCGCACAGTTTTTGGATGTGTGCCTGCCACACGGAGCCCACTCCAGAGGAAATGCTCTTTTGGTTGTGGACCTTGTGAATTGAGTTGGGTCTACCTGCCCTACAGATTTCAGAAATAGGGTCTTGAAGCAGGCAGCAGGGCTGTAGAAAGGCTTATTGATTTTAAAGTCCCTTTGTATGTACTCCAAGTTTGGTTCAGATGCTTTCTTGAGTAAAGGTCAAGATGAAGTACTGAATTTCTGAAATGCTGAAGTTCTGAATATCCCAGAACTTTGATTTACTCTGCCTGTTTTGTCTGCATTTCAGTTAAAAAGCATGTTTGCCTGTCCTTGTTAATGATGAACAACACCAAGTGTGAAACAGCTTAAAAGAAAATACTGATCTATGCAGTTGCTCAAACTGCTTGACTTGTCTGCAAAACCACAGGTTTCCATGCCCTCATTCAGCCTTAAGCATATTTGACTATATTTATTTTTGTTGTTGGCCTCTCTCTTTTACAGCAGGAAAAGAAATGAAAGAAGGCATGCAAGAAAAGTAAAGAGTACTTACTGAAGAGTAAAAAATAAGACCTTGTTGTTTCAGGATGGCTGGTGCTTTAAGGGGAGATCAGCCCAGCCTCATCTGTTAAAAATCCTGCTGAGATTGATTGGTTTATGGTGAGGTGATTATAAAAGCCAGCAAGTAGCTTAATTGGGATGGAGAGTTATGAGAAGGAGCTTGGCTTTTGTCAGAAGTACTGAAGCAAATGACTCTTGGCAAGTGCCTGGTGGAATGGGGAAAGCTAAACTCAGGAGTTAGGCAGGATGGTTGCTTGGCATGCTGCATTCTTATTTAAAAGGAATCAAGTTGAAGACTGCCAAAACCATGCCTGAATCTGGTTCATGTCAGGCCTTATTGTCCTGAGATTACACTTGTCTCAAATAATATTTACTAATCAGGAACTTCAGGACACTTTGAACTTTTCTCAGTGATTGTTACTCTGCCAGATTTTTTAGAGCCTGGGGAAAAGCAACCTCTGCTTTATCAAGCTGCAGGTTAGAGTTTGTTCCTGGCAAGAGAAAATACCATATATCGTACCATGAACTCCATCACATTTACTGTCATAACAGCGGATACACAACCATCTAAAACTTTCATGGGCCTGTTCAATGAAGAGCAATAGCTACTGGACGTGCTCCACCATGTATTGAATAACCATCATGTTTCAAGCTTCCCCTTGCCTACTGCAAAATCCTAGCTCCGCAAGAAACTGGTAAGGAGTAGAATTCAAGCATTATATATTCAAGCAAATTCTGCTGACTGCTGCTAGGCAGTGAGGCTGGAAGGACTGTGCCAAATCCTGGCCCTTCATGATAATGGAAGCGGAATTTTCCCCAGAGCAAACCAGTGTCAGACAGAAAATGCAGGGGACAAGACATAATGTGTGAAAATACAGCCCAGGAATTAAAAAAGGCAAATAGACTTTAAGTAGTTAAATGACAGAATACACAAATATCCCAGATTTATATAAAAGCCTGACCCTGCAGTCTTTGGATAGGGAAAACAATGTGTTTAACTGACTCTAATACTGCAGAATCATCAATATAGTCAAGAAGAAGCAACTGGGTCATTCTGTCTCAGACACTTGCAAATTGCAGAACTACTTGTCTGTTCTTGCTACTATTTCATCCCTGCTAATGTCTTATTTAACCTACTCGGGATAGTTGTCATTTTGAAAATGTACAAAATATATTAAATTTTAACTACATAATTTAAAAATACATGTATTTGTGCAGATTTTTCTAAAATGCCTAGGATCTGAACGTATAGGGCAACAGAACACGACTCAAAGCCCAATTTAAAGAAAGTACGTTTTGAGCAGGCATCAACAGATAGACTGAAAAGCAAGGCAAAAGCATAGGGTTTTTTTTAGATGTTGAGTGGACTAAATGCAATGTGAATTTATCTGCAAACCATCTGTGATTTCTGGTATTTTTTGATGCCTTCACAGCTCTAATTTTAAGCAGTTATGTAGCCTTTAAATAATGATACTTTCTTCCCATTCGGTTTTACATCAGATTCCACACTCGATCACTGAACGTTTAAAGAAAAGAAGTGGCTGACTATACTTCTCTGCAGATTGCACACACAGAGAGAATAAAACAGCAGCCTTTTATTTTTGCAAGTAAAATTTGACATATTTTGGGACAGAATTCTGCATGCATAAAATAACAGCAGGAGTTTTGCTGGGTATGGTTTACTTTTTGTATTTTGCTTTACACTTCTCATGTAAATTCGGTGCTGGGATAAGGTGTTAAGTTGACTTCCCCAGGGATCGGAACTCCAGAAGCAGCACAGCATAACAGCCAATCTCTTTGAATTATCTTAAAACTGATATCAAGGGTGCTGGTTTCATCAAGGGGGAACCGGAGAGTCATAATCTATCCAGTCCTTAGTGGTTCTGCAGACAAATCTGTTATTGGCTGGATTTTCTGTGTGTGATGTGAACACTTTATAACTGTAAACTGAAACAAACTACTCTGGATAAGGAACTGAATAGCCACATGAAAATTGTAGTTCCTACAGGTACAGTGACACCCTAAGGGGGCTGGGAGGTCTTCAGGTCTGTTTTCCACCCACCATCCCCTGTGGGAAAATCCTTTCAAATGTGAGCTGGGTCACCTGAGAGCCTGAAACAATTCTAAGCTAACTCTATTCATCCCACAGGAAATCTGATGATAACTACATCATTGTCAGCTCAGTTCATTATTTCACTCTTTCTTCTGGCAGGAGCGTTCAGATAAGATTTTCACTCACTATTGTAGGATACAGTGGGAGATTCAGGGAACAATAGGAAAGAAATAGCCCTGAAGATCAAGGCTCCCCCACATCTGGAAATGTCTTGTCATTCCAGTCTTCTCTAAAAGGAGGGAGGTCGCATTCCCTTCTCTTAGCAGAAGCCTCAAACGTGGGTTGATAACCCCCCAGCCCCTCTTCTGTTTCAATAATGCATCATGTAGTAAACTCCATGGCTAACTGAAGACTGAAAACCTGAGAAAAATTAATAGGAATGTAAAAATAGCAAGAATATCTTATCAATTGCACTATTGAGCATCACAATTATTTGAACAACAACAAAAAATCTCCTTATTGTATTTATCTGAAGTGCTGTCAGGAATGTAGCAATGAGGTATGAAGAAATGAAGAGGCCTTGGTGATGAATATCAGTCCAACTTGCCACAGAATAAATGTCAGCATTTATCTATCTCAGAGGAAGTTAAAGATCATTTCATACGATGTCAGTTATTCCAAATGTTGAGTCCTGTCCAGACATATCATGAGAGATTATCTGCACTTGGTATGAAACCCAGTAGTCACCATTAGTTGTCTCTCCTGACAACAAAATTAATTTCTCTTAAATGAGAATACATTTCTAATTGGGTATTTTCTTCCCTAACAAATTGTTTATAGTACCTCTGCAAGGATTCTCAAATCATTCCTTTTCTTTGATGTTGCTGATTAATTACAGCCCACTTGGCTCTTAGTAGTTGCAATTTGAGAAATATTGCCATAACATACTTTGCTGTGAGAGGTTCATCTTAATTAGATGCTCCCCAGTCAAGCTCCTGCTTCGGAGGAGAACTGAATCTTGTCAAGCTGCATGTGATGCCTGCTTGGATTGTTACTTTTTTTTCCTCCTTTTTCTTCGAGTGAGTTCAGAGCTTGCGTACGTTACGAGACTGACAGCACCCAAAATGAAATTCTCTCTTTAGCCACAGAACAGACCCAGAACTGGCAGTTGACTGCAGTCTTCTCTATTCCAGCTCTTAGTCTACCTACACGGCACAGCGCAGCAGTGTGTGGAGATAACTGGGGTAGCTGTAGCATCCCTGTGTTAGCACAGTGGTCTGCCAGAGCTAATTAGTGATGCTGAGAGGCAGGGTTTATTAGCCTGGTCAGAATGCTGAACTAACAGAGCAGGCTGGTGCTTGCATCTCTCTACATCATGACACTGCGCTGTGCAATGTGGATGTAACCCACGTGCTTTAAATGGGATCTTTTTTTGGAGGGACATCACTAGATCCTTGAGCTTCTGGTGGAGAGGATAAAAGACGTCAGTTCTGATGCTTGCTCAGATGTGGATACGTGTCCATATTGGGCCACCCAAATCATTTTGCAGGAGCCCACTCAACAGCTGTTAGGTAGTAAGATTTTTGGATGTTTTGAACATCAGCTAGGTTCTTGCCTTTATGTTTCACTTGTGATTTTAAGGCAAAAAGATTTTTATCAGTACCTTGGGTATATCCTGGTTTCACGTATTTTATATCCATAATACCCACTTATGATATACCTCTAATGAAGATGAAATTAGCATAATGCCCTGGTTTTGGCAAGCTGCCACTTCAGGAATATTACTTAAAAGAAAGCAGTGAGCAATTTAGGCAAGGCAATGCCCTACAAATGCGCACGCCAAATGATGCAGTCTTTTCCTTCTAGATGTGGGAAAACAGGAGGAGGAGTAATAAGGGGAAGAGGAACTCCTGCTCTCTTCTTTAGCCATTATCTTTAGGTGTTGAAGCAGAGTCTGCCTTAACTCCCTACGGAGCCAATGGAGTTCTTAGTGCTCTGAATTGCACATTGTCTGTTCAGGAGAACTTGGCTCCTCATTTATGCAAGGAAAAGCAGATTTCTGGAGCAAAAAAATCTGAATGCCCTCCTTTGAGTTTCGAAGCCAAAACTATGCTGTCCTCTTCATTCTTTAGGGGCAAGTTCTAAGTGGTTCCTTATATATTTATGGGTTTGTTTTCAGGCCACTGTTTTATCATTACAGTTTAAAAATAGTAAAACAACTGTCAAGCCCTTTTACTGTTTCAGGTAGGATATAAAATCAGGAATCCTTGCACTTGGGCACCACTGTGACAGGGACCTTGGAGACAGTTAAAATAAATGTGATATTAACAGCTGAAAATATATGTTTAGAAATAATAAATATTACA
Source organism: Tringa tobata (assembly GCA_033628505.1). Taxonomy (NCBI): domain Eukaryota; kingdom Metazoa; phylum Chordata; class Aves; order Charadriiformes; family Scolopacidae; genus Tringa; species Tringa tobata. Next base: position 1,079,578 of record JAHREE010000453.1, read on the forward strand.
TCAGAGGGGAAGAAAGGGAAAAGACTCATCCATTTCCAAAGGATAACATATAAACTAAGCTACAGACATCTGCAATGTGCACCCAGGGTCTGAACTTTCCAGTGAGAGGAAAAAAGAATAATGCCATGCAGGAATGATCTTTCAGCCTACAAGTATTCCCTTGTAATAACACAGAACCTTCTTGACCAATGTATTGATCTAAAGACCAACTTATAGTCTAAAGAAAGGTATTTTATGTATAACATAACTAGTATTACAGATCCACAAACAGTTTAAGTTGCCAGTCTGGCTGAGATAGTCCTGTCCTTTCTGCCTCTGGCTGCTATTCTTTGAGTCAGTGCTTTTTTACATAAAGAACTATTCCTGTCTTGTTCATATTTGCCTTACTAAGTGTGCAGAGTCCATTGCTGATTCTTTGAAGTACACCACTATATATTTCACTGTTTATGTAGGCTTCAGCCTATATTGCTTCCAGGTTTGCTTTACCTCTGTGCTCAGATACACCAGCATTACTAAGCTCCAGAGATGTAGAACCGCAGCCTTTTCATTTTCTCATTCTTTATGCTAAGTAATAGGACTTCACTTACCAATACCTCACATGTTCTTGAGAACATTTAATTGATCAGATGCAATTTTCAGAATCTGTTGTGTGACAGACAGAAAAGTGTCACTGAGCAGAGGGCAAAGCCTCGCTTCACTTGGCCACTGACATCTGCTGGTCCTTGTCATATTCATTTCCATTTTACATATATATATATATATATAAAACCAACACCCCTGACTAGAGGATCTGACTGTGTGGATTGTGCTCATTGAATTTAATTAATACTTTTATGAAAGAGGTTGTTATTTACTTTACAAGCTGACAAAACGACAAAAACCCTAGCCCCGTGCTGCAATCTGCTCAGTGTGGAGTGACCACTGGCTGCGCAGTGCTGCGTTTGGTTTAGCTCTGTTTCTTTTAGCTGCACCAGAAACATTACAGCTCCTGTAAAATCCAGCTACTTGGTGCCTCCAACTTCACTGAGCTTTGCAAACATTCGCTAACAAAGGCTGGCTCCTCTTCCTGCTGGTTTCAGAAGTGACCAGGGCCGAGGCATAAACTGTAACACGGGGCCCAACCTTCAAATCTGAATTCAGTCTGTCCACAAGTGCAAGGCTTATAGAGTATTCTTAAAGCTAACTAAAGTTGTTACAGCCGGACGGGGCCCCTTTGCTTCCTATTTTAAAGGGTTGTATTTCTGTCTCTGTGCCTGGGAAACACTCTACAGGTCCACAGAACATCCAGAGGGGGTAATATACCCTATATTGTGAGCACAAAGTGATGCACAGCGCAGGAAAATAAAAGAAAAGAGGAAATTGGAATGGAAAAAATCTATTTCTGAAGAAGGGGAGAGATGCTCATGCCAGTGCACGTTTTATCCGCCCTGGGCCCAGGCAGACATCTCCTCAGCTGCTCCCGTCAGAAGCAGTGGGCTCAAGGGGCGCAGGGCGGACCCGCCTTCGCTAAAGAAACACTCGAGGTTAGAAAAAGAGGATAAAAGGCTTAAAAGCGAGGGTCAACCTTCCCTCCCGTCCGTGGTAGCCCCTGGGGGAAACGCTGCTTCCCTCCCGTCCCTAAGTGTAGCGCGGACTACATTTCCCAGCCTGCTCCGGGGCCCCCGCGGCCTCGCCGCGCACCTGACGGGGAGAGGCTGGGCCCGGCCGGCCAAGATGGCGGAGGGCGTGCTGAGTCCCGGGGTGAACCTGGAGGCCTTCTCCCAGGCCATCGCCGCCATCCAGGCGCTGCGTTCTAGCGTGACCCGGGTCTTCGACTGCCTGAAGGATGGGATGCGGAACAAGGAGACCCTGGAGGGCCGCGAGAAGGGTTTCGTGGCCGCCTTCCAGGAGAGCCTGCACTCCGTCAGCCGCGACCTGGGGTGAGCAGCCGGCCCTGAGGGGGCTTCCCTCCGCGGCTCGGGGTGCAGCCGGGCCCCTGGGCCTGCGGTGGGGAGAGGGGTCCCGGAGTTCTCAGGGCCTGTGCCCTTGGAGGCCCCTGGTGGTGCCGTTTCTACTCCCAGAGAAAGTTTTAGGCAAATAAGTAAGAAAACGCTCCGGTTTATTCCTCCCAACTGTGGTGTTTCATTGTAGAGTCTAGAGGGATGAGTGCTGTTCATAATGGTTACCTGGGTTTTGTTCTTATTTTAAAAAAGGAGTTGTTGGTGGGATTGCCTTGGCAAGGTGAATGCTTTTGGTTGCGGGAGATCTTTCTCTGGTTTTTAAAGTTTTTTGTTTAAAAAAGTAAAAATCACTTTTTAGCCTCTGGCTATTCAGTAGCACCAAAGCGGGTCAAGAATGACCGTGTCATTATCAAAAGTTGTAAGGCTGGGAATTTAGTATGTGTAAGTATAGTTGTTTAGTACCACCAGCGGATGTGTTTCATGTAGACAGACACGGTTGAGGCTGATGGTCCCTGTGAATCCTGCCAGAGGCTGCTGGGTTGGGCTGTGTCTGCTGGGAGCCACCAGCGCTGTCGAGGAGGTCTCCAAGGGTTGGGCAGGTGCATAACCACCCTTCCCCAGCACATCTTCTGGCCTTCAGAGACTTAGGGTTCAGAGTCTTGTGTATAAGAATTTGTTTCTTGCTGGCTAATAGGCCTTGCTGGTTTTTAGTTCTGATCGAGGTCATATAATTTGTTACCTACTTCTTTCCTTCTGTTGGGAAAGATGGTAGGTAATCATTCTCGTGAATGAGGTTGTACACAGCTTTATAGCCTTCTGTTGTATCCCTTTGGTTTTCATTGTTTTTAAGTTGAGGAGGCTTCATGGCTCCCTATATGGAAACTGTGACCATTCCTTTGGTTTTCATTCTTGTCTTGCTCGGTAGCTTTTTAAAGAATTATCTAGTATAACCCCAAAATCTTGTTCCTAAACCACAATAGATAGCAATTGGCTCTGACCTATCTTGTCTCACATGTAGTATTTTACAGTCCTCTACTTTGCAGTTTATCATCCAGTATTTCAGTGCTGTGAAGTTGTTATGTGAATCTTTACAGTCGGTCCCTGTCCTTACTCCCATACCCTGGAGTAGTTTCATCATCAAACTTCACCAGTTCCTTTTTCACCATCTCTTCCATAGCATGGGTGGATACACTTAGCAGTGCTTTGATGACCATTTCTTTCCTGATTCCTTGCAAGATAACGTTTAAAAATATTTTGGAGTATATTTAATTTGTCTTTTTTGAAACATAACTGCCCCAAAATATTGTCATTTATGTAGCATCTAAGTGTTATGTCTCCTGGTATATGTTTGGGAAGCACAGATTTCAAGTAGAAAGGAAATACTCCAAGGTGTATTGAAATTAACATTATCAGCAGACTTTGGCTCACATCATGAAAGTATTGACTGGTATCAGTGCTCAACAAATCCTTAGTTATTATGTCTATTCACATTTATTTTATTGTATTCTTTTATCAAGAAATATTAGGCATATTCATGAGTGTTCACAGCACCAGGGGCTTAGAAAGAATTTAGGCCACAGAAACTTGAAGGAATGATGATTAATAAAGGAGAATTTTGTAGTAGTAAAGTGTGGAAATCTCTGATCTGTCAGTTCCCTGGCTGTTGGTGTATATTTTTGTAACCTTCGTTAAATGCAAATTGAGATATTTGGGGTTTTTCTTTACTGAGATTTTCAGAAGTCACCCTTTGAAGGGTCTGAATCCTAGTTTTAATTTACTGGAAGTTCTGAAGTTCAGAGTAGGACGTAACATTCAGAAGTCAAAAGGAAGGACCTCTGATCAGTCATGTCGGTTGAAAAGCTGCATTTTATATCTGTGCAAAGTAGCCAGTCTTTCTTCTACAGTTGATTAACGCAAGTTTTAGAAATTGCTTAACTTTTGTTGCTATTAAATGTAGTATTTGATGAATGAGATATGAAATAGTAATAGATCATTTCACAGTGAGATTTTTTTTTCATGGGAAAATGGTGCTTATTGTGCTTCAGTTGAGTATTTTATGCACATCTACATATGTACAAATTGCTCTTGGAAATCAGAAGATGCTTCCTTGCCCTGAGAATTTGGAATGCTTATACTTGCTTAGAGTAATCACAAATTTCGGAGGACCATCTCCAGGCTTAGGACTAATGCCCGTTCTTGTGTATATTTATATGAGGACAATATTGATTACTAGTTCTTTAATGAAATTATGACGTATCGGCCTGCTTGATGGTTAAAAAAGTACTTCTAGTATTGCTGGCAGTGCTAGTCAGAATTTTGTAGTTTCTGAGAGTATGCATTGCTCAGAAGATGCCCTGGGCTCTGGACATGCTTGTGAAACAGGACCTGCCATAGTTTGATTCTTTCAAGGTTGTCTTGCAAAGACTCTTGACTTGTACTTTCTCTCCTAAGAAGCCCTGAGCTTAACAACTAACAGACCACTTCAAATTGTTTGGATAACGAGAGTGATTATGTTTTTTATCGAATTGGGGAGATATTTAAAACTCACTTAGCTATTAAAATAGAGTTCATGCATGATGGCCGTCTCCGCAGGGGGATGGTACATTTTCAGATATCTGTATCTGCAGATCTGACTTTAAAAAACCACCATTCTGTTTTCTTTCAGTGAACTGGAGCGTCTGAGCAACCTCGTTGGTAAACCATCTGAGAACCACCCCCTGCACAATAGTGGACTGTTGAGCCTAGATCCTGTTCAGGACAAAACACCTCTTTACAGCCAACTTCTTCAAGCCTACAAATGGTCAAATAAGGTAACGGAATACATCAATGTCATTCCCTTGTGTATTCCTACAGAATGTTTAATTTGTGATACAGTAGACTTCTGAGTGTTTCAGACTGTCAAAATAGCTTTTTTTTTTTTTTAATGAAGTTGAGGAGCATAATATGTACCTAAATATTCTTTTAAGTGTAAAAATAGTGTTTTGAGAGGAGCCTTTTCTGCGATATTGAGGTGTGCCCTTGTTTTTCAAAGGGGGTGTTAACTCCCAAACAGAACAATACTTTCCATGTTGGCTGTTTAGCATCTTACATAGATATAAAATAAAAGTATATTTTTTTCTTGCATCTGGCAGTAGCAGAGGGCAGTGGGATATTAGAGCAGAGAATCAAGAGCTTATGTCACCTCCGAACCTATTTCTAGGAAAAAAAACATATAGGGAAGTTGTCATCATTAGAAATCTGATGCCTTTCTGTACTGTATTATCTGCTGCTAAAAAAACATTTGCACCTGGTCTCAGAAATAACAAGAAAAGATTCCAGAGTTGTAGCTTTTAACAGCCTTATACAAGGCAGCAGAAGTAAGCAGGAATAATAGATCTGAAAATATTTAGGGCATTAAAAGAAAGAATTCCACTCTAAATTATTTATTACGGTACATGAACAAGAAAGACTTTGAGACTAAACAAATAGGTCGTAGGCCAATTCTTGTTATACAGTGAACCAACCAATCTAGTACTACTCAGATTTAAAATAGAATACTACAATAATGTTTGTATGAATACCACAATAATGTTTCTATAGTTACTTTTTAGAACACAAATGTGTGTTAGGGTCTTCTAAAATTAGAGTTCAGCATTGAAAGAAATTTGATATGATTGGAAAATGAGGGACAGGAAGGATTTTTAAGTAGAGATTTACTAATTCAGAAAATGTTTCATGTTTGCTTGTGCTTCTTGCTGTTAGCAAGAAAAAAAAGTTAATTGCTGCTTTCAGAAAAAAGTAAAACCACCTAACATTTATGCACAAAAACTTCTAAACTTGTAGTGCAGTTAAGTCTTCAGTGATTTAGTTACTTCTTTAGGTCATTATCAGAGTAAACTCTGTTGATCTTAACTGTCAAAGTTGTTCCAATGGAGTTATTAAAAAACTTAGTTATGGAGATTTGAAGAGCAGTTTTTTGCAATACTGAATTCTGATTTCAGAAAGCAGAAAGTTTTAGAATCCTTTGCACTCATATACAGAATTAAAAGTTCCAGGAGAAAACCAATATTATTTTTCTTTTATTTCTGTTGTCTTTGACTTCTGTTTTACAGCTAAATTAAGAGATACTGTTTAAGTTGTATTTAAGTAGCTACTTTCTACCTAATGGTTCTTCTGAACTTTACTAGCATCCTTTCCAGGGTTTGCAATAGCCAACAGGCATGGGTAGGTTGCCCATGTTTCTAACAGTGGATGTGCTGCCTGTGTGAGGGAATTAGCTGCTGGGTTTACAATTAGCAACAAAGACCCTGTTGATGCTCATTTATGTTGCTGCTTAATTCTTCATTGCTAAATACATTTCTTGAATAAGTGTTATTTCATTACATCTTTTGGCCGCCTTCTGTTCTTATGATGTGTGCCTAGTGTTTTCTGTTGCTTGAAGGGAGGATTTAGATGTGGTGATATGTCAATACACTTTATGTCTGTCTGCATTTAATTTTTAATTTGTGACCCCTTTGTGGCTTGCTTGCTTGTATTTTTGATGAGCTGAGATAAGGGCATTTTCCTCTCTCTTTGATTGTTCATGCATTACTGATGGCATGAATAGCCACATGGCTGCCAGGGGAGGGTAGATGCAATAGAGTTTCGGGACTATGGTGCAATTCCAAAAGTACATTAATGAAATATAGGGAAAATGAGTACTCGGGCTTTGTGGTGTATGTTTCAATGCATTCTGTGTATTTTTAAAATATGGGGAGGCTGGTAATGGTAGCCTGTAGGACAATAATGAGTAACGTTGGTAATAATGACTTGTCTGTCTCATAAGAAGCAAATTATTGTCCAATATATCAAAGCACTATGCATAGTACTGTATATTAAAAAAATACCTTTGCTGTGATATTTTTTAATCTAAAATGGAAAGAACAATTAGAGGCTAAAATGGCAATTCTTAAAAAACCCAAAGAAAAAAAAAAGCCAGCATTTCAGAAGTTATCTCATATAATAGTCTGTTTGTTTAAAAGTGGAGATTTTTAGTTGGTTCACAGTGTTTCTGCTTTGGAAATGATAGTCTTAGCCAGTTTTTTGAGAATACAGTGACAGTAACCTTCCAAATACCATAAACCACATGAAGCTCTTTAAAGCATAGTACTAGGAGATTAGGTTTACCTGACGCTTTTCAACTTGTTTGTTTTACCACAGTTAATACTTGTAGCTGTGGCTGATTATGTATTGTGAGAAGACCCACTTTTTGTTGTGAATTTATTGATCTAACTCTTTGGCTTGGTGCAGTGGAGATGGGTTGCATTTAATTGGGACTTCAGAGATACTTGCCCAGAACCTTATTTTACTGCCCCTGTTGAGTCACAACACTAGCTCCTCTCTTCCTGAGTATCTTAAGTTTGCCTGCTTCAGGGGTACAGAAAAGTACAGTAGGAAAAATGAAAACTTTCCTTACAGAAGTGTGTTATGTTGGCAGTGCTTGTTATTTATTAGCACCTGCTATCCTGATATTTACTTACTGTAGTTTACCCAATAGTTTTGCAGATGGTAAAGTTGTCCTTATAATGGAAGCAGCTGTTTGGGAACACAACAGCTTGTCAAATGCATTAATTACATACACATGCAGCTGTAAAGGAACTTTACTTTTCCAGGTGTTTAACAGAACTCACAAGCTACATCTGAAAAACACAGGAAGTTTAAGTTGATCTTATTGAAAGCAAGAACTAAAATGGATTTTCTTCTTTGCTTTAGCTTCTTTTATGTATTGGTGGGAATCATACAAGTAAATTAGTTTGACTGTGGGGGTGCATGGAGGCATGCAGTAGCCTTGGAACAGTATTTAGGTCTACTTGATAATTTTTTTTTCCCTTCTCTTCAATTTTATTTAAGAAAAGAGGTTTTCTTCATTATGCTGTTTCCCAGAAGTATTTATATGTACCCTCTAATGTAATATTGAAGATACAATATTAGATAAGACAAAAAAGAGCTGTCATTCTGTACGGGTAATGCAGATAAAGCATTATCACTATGTTAGGAAGTTTGTAGAAATCAGTAGTGTTTATTTTTTTTTTATGTGGACTGTCTGTCTAGTAATTGTAGTTGATTTCTGGTTTGAGTAATTACATATATCTCAGCTGTTGAATTTTTTTGTAATATGGTTGTTGTGGCTGAGCAACTGAAATCTAAGATGGTGGTAGCAGTTGGAAGGGTTTCTGGTTTGTGTGTGCGTGGCCTGATACTCCTGGGAGCAGTCAGGGCTGGGTCTGCAGGGTGCCCCTCACTGCCATGCCTGTCTTTACCAGGGACTCGCTGCTCACTTTACGTTGGAATTCAGGGGAACTACTGCAGGGGAGAAGGCATTTGCTAGAAGATTAGGTGAAAGGAATTGTTAGAAGTCACTCACTAAATTACACTGAAATATTGATTAAGTTCTGATTTTTTAAAAGAAGGTGTGACCTCAGGTTTGTGACAGAGCACTGGGAACGACTTATTCCTGTTGTTCTTCAGGACACTTCTAAAACAAGTGCCCTTATGCTGGCCTTCCACATTCCTGGGTGCTGCTCGTTTCCTGCAGGAGATGAGACCATGGTCCCATGAATAAGAACATCGTTTACTAAGCAAATAAGTGTTTCTTCATATTTGTTCTCCATACTGGGTGACAAAGGGGGGAAAAAATCCTTGTTAGTGATGTGATTAAACCAGTATTATATACTTATCCGTATATATAATGTTAATTAATGCTTGTGATGATGTGGTTGCCTGATCCAGCTACAGTAATGCTGACAGCCAGATTAGATGTAGGTTTTTGCAATCCAGGAGTTTGAACTCATTCTTTGAGTGGTACCAACTTCTGTTTTCCATCTGCTGCTTTAGTGAGGTTATTTATTGCCTGTAGTGTGTATTTGTTCATCTTTTTTGCCCTTGGCAAAGCATTTGCCTACCCTAGCCTTGTGCATGCCCAAGGCAGTGTCTGTTAAGGTGCTTCCATTGACTCCAGTGGAACAGAAAATATGCAGCATGTCATATGTCCACTGAGCAAGGCAAATGCTTTCGTATGGTGTGTTTCCCCTCTCTTAACTGGGGTGCTGTCAAGTAGTTTGTGTCCAACATTTGAGCTTTAATCACTGGTAGAGATTTTTTGCTTATTTGCGTTTGTTTGAAAGGTATATGCAAAGTGGATCAACTACCAAACCAACACTATAGAATTACTCTTTGTACCAGACTGAAGAAACATTAAGTTTGTTGGACAGCAGCAAACAAAGTCTTCCCTGAGTTGCTGATAGCAATGTTAGCAGAGTTTACTTGCTCAAGTGAAAATACTGCCTTCTCTAAGTCATCTTTCCTTTTTTTTGTTCCCCCTTTCCAGTAAAGAGAAAGTTTTCAGACTTTCAAATAGTATTATTAACAGCAGTAGAAGCTGGGGAAATTTAGAACAGTTGTAGTCTTGAACAGGTGATGTTATTTGAAATTTTTTCCTTGATTTTTAACTTCACTGAAGTGCAGTGTTGTATGTTCTACTGTTTTCAGAGTTGCATTTGTCTGTTTGCTTTACTCCAACACTTCTGTAGTTTGAACCTATGTGCGTAGGTGTATGTGAGTGGTGGTGATATCGTTTTATCATCATGAAATGGTACTTTAAAAATATGGTAATCGTGTGTTTGGGAAGGGCGTTATGTACCACTTCAAGCAGAAAGCAAAAAAAATCAACTTTTCTGATTTTGTGACTCTCTGGGTGAATAGGATTTAGATCAAATTATTTAATTTACTCATCTGTGAAAAGAAGATTATGGCACCTTGCGTAAACTTTACAGTATCAGTGTATTGTAAATATTCCAAGTGAATGAAGCCGGACAGGAGTTTTCATAAATTTATTTAAAAGTAATACGAGGGCAAGTACAAAATGAAATAAAATTACTGTTGATCTGCATGTTGAAATACACTAAAAAATATTTGGATTTAAATTTGTTACCTCATAGCTTCCGCTTATTTTTACATAAATTTGAAATCGAACTGTTGAGATTACCATTAATGAGTTAAAATGATTTTCTGTCACATGACAGAAGAGAAAAGGAATAAATAGTTTTTGTTTATTAAATTATTCTGTGTGTTCCCTGATAAATTATTTGTATAAATTGTGTTTGTTGTAGGTCTCAAAAAAAAAAATAAATCAATATAGCCTGTAGAGAAAGTCCAGACTTGTTACGAGTGCCCTTGGTAGCTTACTATTGATTAGACACAAATATTGAGTTTAATGACAATAAGTGACATTAAATGTTAACCATAACAGTAGAGGAACACTGTTGAAGTAATGTTTTTTTTGTTGTTGTTCATCTTCATTGTAAAATTAAGTGTTCATTCCAAGGAACATTAATTTTAAATTTTGGATGTGCTCAAACATTTTGAATTTAATGTAGTTTTACAGTAGCATGGACAATGTAACTGAATTATTATGTTGGCAGTTCTTTGGAAGTTCAGGCAGATGGCCAAGATTTTGTCCTTTCAGGACTTTTTTTTTTTTTCCTACAAAACTGCGGTATTATAATACTGTGACATACTGTTGCACAGAGATCCAGCTTGTTCTGCTGAGATTTCATCCTCCCAAACTGGGAGAGGTTTTCAGATGCAGTGTAATATCAGTGACAGACGTGTAGCATTGAGGAAGGTGGATGGTAACTGGATCATCTGCTTGCCCACTGCTCTGGAGGTTGCTTTTGAAGATCACCTGTGCTTGCTGGGGCAAGAGTGGGCAAGTTAGTGGTGCAGCCTCAGATACTGGTGTTCTCAGTAAGCAGCAGCTCTAAAGAAGTTACTTAAAGAAGAGGTTGGAAGTGACCAAAATCCCTTGGTTTGCTCACAGAAGGGAACAAATAAAATAAGATTTAATGGAAGCAAAGTGTTAAGTCCCTACAAGGATGCCTCTGCACTCTGAAGAACGTATTTTAATATGCTTTGTAAGAGCAGAGTTGGTGCTTCTTAGAGGGAGCCAGAGTGGAAAGGGTCTTTGGGATTACTGGCTGTGGACTCCTTTTCTGTGCGGATAAGCCATGGGAGTTTATGTCCCTGTCACTGGAGAAATGAATGATACACAAACTGGTCTTTTCTTGTACACAGGGCACAAAATAGGAGCTGGGCCACTTGGATCCTATTCTTGTTTTTCTTATTAATTTTTGTTGTAACCTTGAACAGGATGCATGATTTTTCCTGTGCCTCATTTTTCTTACAGATAAAATAGGATAATAATACTTAACCTACTTCTTGGGAGCGTTTCTAGTCTAAATGTGTCTCAAGTGCATTGGGTTCTTTGGACAGGAAAGCTTTGTAGATGCCAAGTATTATATAGCCAGTGACTAATGTTGTTTGCCTGGCAGTCTGGAAAAATGCCCTTTATGGGCTTTTAATTTTGTGCGATTTTAGGCAAATGTTTTGGTGAAATGCCCTTGCTGTTCAGAATTACATTAGTGCTCTTTTTTTTTTTTTTTTCTTTAATATGACTAGGAAACAGGTGGTTACCTCTTTGCTTCCAACTGCCGTAGTTACTAATTATTGCTCAGTTGTCTGCCTGGAGAATATTGACTTATAATATTGCAGGGTTGATTTTAGTGACCAGGAATGGCAGAGGTGGCAAATTCAGATAGTGTGCAAATTGCCTTTGATATTACAGTGATGAGGTGAAAAGCCCTGGAAAAACTATGAGGAGGAAAACCATGCTTTTACCAAAATGTGAGGGGGCGGGGGGCAGGAATTCCAATAGTCTAAGGGTACTTTACTGGAGAGGAAAAAGTGGGGCATGAATTTTTTCTCAAGGTCTCTGAGCTATGCAAAAAAAAAAAGTGAATATAGTGGGAAGGGAAAATAATGAGAATAGTGAAATAATGAAAACAGGGGCACTTATAGCAACAGTAAAAGTAAAGGCAGAATCATCAGCTAATGTATATTGGAGGAGTTTTATTCTCCTAGAGATCCTGCCTAAAGTGGCATGTAGAGGCACTGGGGATGGATAATACCAGTCACGTCCCTCTTCTTTTTGGAGGATGCATCTTTCCTCCTCAGCTGGGAGTCTTCAGCTCTTGGACTCTGGTGTTTCTTTGCCTTTGATTCCTCTGCTGGTTTTGAACAAAAATTCAAGCTATTTTATTGTTACCACGTATAACTGTAAAAGTGGTTTTGACACCTAATAATTGGAACAAAAGGAAATGGAAATGATTAATTTCTCTTTTCTTTATGCTACCAGAAAGATGCTATGGCAGGTGAGAATTTGCCACATATGCCACCTTGTGCCACTACGCAGTTTAGCTGAATTTCTTTGGCATTTTGGTAGACTGAAGTTAGTTTGTTACTTCAGGAAGAGTGATGATGAGTAACTTATTGCTTAAAAAAAAATGAGAAATAATTAGCCTTTGATTCTGGCTTGTTATTTATGTAATTTGAATGTTTTATATCTGTGATCTTCCTAGAGTGGTAATAGAAATAATTCACACTAGGTAGCTATTGTGAAATAAGGTTATACGTGTCCAAGCAGAATTTGCCTTTCTTACTGGATTTTGTTAGAATACTTTGTTTCAAATCTGAAGCAGCCGGAGAGCATGATGTGGTGTTTTTCTATTGTTGTGCCTGGTGTTTGTTGTTATTCAACAGTATTTTTCAAAACTCTAGTCAGAATAATGCTGTAAGCAGTACCAGTCTCACTTTTCCTAATTATGGGAAGTGATATATCAATACACACTATTATAAATCACAGCCCCCTTGTCAGCTGGTGGGAATTATTTAATGCTTTGCAACACCTTTATTTGCTAATGAGTGGGGTTTTTTTGCCTGGTTCTTTGATAAGTATTAATGTTCTAGCTGTTAGCCTATTTCAGGATGGAAATGATTGATGTTGCTCTAGTTTAACCAAAACATTTCTGCCTGCTCCTGGTTCTTCCTCTCCTAACTCCTTTTCTTTTTTCCTCTGCAAGAACTCTTCATACACTTCACGTTTGATGGCTGAATTACGTAAGTTGTAAGTCAGTGATCACTTTCCCTTTCTAAGCTGTGTAGTGTGGTCATCAAACCAGACTGGTTAAAACTGCATTGCTTTGTATTCAGAACAGACTTCAAATCAAACTAAGCCATGCACCAGTACAGAAATGCAGCATGTAGATGAGTAAGTCGTGGCACAACTATTAGATTGGAAGAAAAGGCTTTACTTCTAGAAGTTGAGGAAATACAGTGAAGTGTGACTGGAGGTCCATGTTGTCTAGGGATGAACTGAAGAATATGTAGGACTGCAGCACAAGAAGAGCATTGTTAGAAACTCTCGGCATTACTTTGAATTTCCTGTTTGCCTGCTATCTCAGCTCTCAGTGGCTCTGACTGACTTGCTACTGGTGATGAGAGCCTGACTTATCTGGTGGATGGTGGCCACTGTGAAAGCACAGAGGATGTTTTCAGAGACTCAAAGTTGTGTCTCGCTTTCTTTGAGGCAAATTAAAGATGTTTGCGAAGCATTTGGGGACCTTTATATAAAGGGCATTCAAAGAATATGAACACTAATATAAAATAACTGATACAGGTGATAAGCTTCCCATTGATACTCTTTATATGGAAAAGATTTTTTCATAGCTTCTAGAGGAATTCAAATAAAATGGAAAATTTAATGATGTCACCCTGTTGCTCTCTACTATTGTTGTTGTCGGGCCTTTTTGTGTGACTGTTATTTGTTTTTTTAATGCAGAAGTGCGCTCATCTCTCATCTCTTTTGGAGTTCTCTTATGAAGTTACTAAAGTTGCCCCCCCTCAGGCAATTCACAGAGTGATTTAATTGTTTGAATTGCATATAAGCAATACTCAGTTCTTCCCCATTGTATCTTAATCAGATACTGTTGATAACTGAGCTACAAAACATGGAAATTGCCTAAAAGCTAATAAAATTGAAAATAGTCTGTGGTAAGGAGCAGTATGTAATCAAATGTGCAGTTGAGACCGCTGCTTTGGCTACTGCTTCGTGGAAACGCACATTTTGCAAATATGTGGTAGCAGTTTCATATTCAGCAGTACTTAATACTGAGCTTCTGATGTTACAGGCATGTAACCCTCTGGTTATATGATTTATGGTGATTTTTGAAGTCTCTTGCCTCTTGCTGGTTTGTATTTTCCTGGGAGGAAAGAATAATCCTGCCCTGCAGGAGTGGTGTTGTTTTGTGGCTCTGATGCTGTGACAATTGAAGAATATGAATAAGAAATTACAGACGGTGACATCACTACCGTTGCTGTTCATATCTGTGCCTGGGTTTTGGTTTTAACATAGATAGAGATGTATTGAAAAAGATGTGCAGTTGGTCTTAGATGACCTTTCAGAGTGAATTTGCTCTTTCCAAAATATTCTTGTTAATAAAATAAAATTTTGCTTGATAATTTGAAGCTAGTTGTCTCTTCTCCCCAAAGTTGTAAGATTTCCCAAATAACATTCAGCAAGCCATTAAGGATGTCCACACTTTGCAGTAGACGTGGTCATTTACATTCTTCTGAAAATACCTGGTTTTGTAGGGGAACTTTGTTTCAGATGTGGCTGAATACCTGACCCAGCCTTTAGGGATACTTGAATTTGGTGTTCTGCTTTCTGCAGGAGCTCTGATGAATGACTCTTCTTCTGTAGAAAACAAAGATTTTCCTTTTGTTGTAAAATGCTGCCTCTTGAGAAATGAGCTTGGGCTTTTTTTCTTCTGCCCCCTGTAATTATATTTTTCTGTCTTGGTTTAGCTGGGTGAATAAATGGGGCTGTGTAACCTTATGGCTGACTGTCAGGCCTGTTCAGTAGTTGCAGAAACATATCTTGGCTCTCCTAGAAGTTTGAGTAGTGCCACAGTTGGACAGGTTTGGGGGTTGATTGGAGAGTAGAGACGAGACAAGGGTATGAACATTGCACTCAGAGCTACTTCGCTCTGTTGTTGGTACATTGGATCGGTATGAGGGAGCATTTAAATCTATGAGAGTTGTAAAATCCTGAAGTTCTGGAGATAAAGATGACTTATCAGTACGTTACCACTTTCTCTGCTGACACAAGATTAGCCCAACCATGTATAGCAGTTCATTTTATCTAATTTTAAATGCCTGAATGTAATGCTTCCACTTGCACAAGAAAGTGGCTAAAAGATTTTACTCCTTTTTTTTTTTTTTTTCTGACATTTGTTCAGTTACAGTATACCTAGAGAAAGATGTCCTCTGAATTAATAAAAGAAGATTTAATGAAAGCTGATTGATTCTACCAGGTGCTAGTGTTTCACATTTTTGATCTTTTCACAGAAAGATCAAAAGTTTATGTATCCTGTGCAGCAGTTATCTTGTTGTGCTTTTTTGTAAGGTTCTTGGCTTAGTGTGAAACATTCAATCATGTTCTGGTGCTCCACTGAGTTTGCTGAGAACTTAAGTACTCAAGTTTAATGCCTAAAGTGAGACAGGGCAAGTAATCTGAAAGCTGAAATGGTGCGTGACCACAGTTGTATGCTGGCCTGGTGTCTTAGTGAGTTAAAAATGTATTTCTTGGAGTGTGCATATTTTTGTATGCTCATGAATTGGCTTGTTCCTAGATACCACTTCTTCAAAAGCAAGCTGACAGTAATAACCAATACACTTATTGGATAGAATTAGTATATATCATTATTATGAAAAGTAATGAACATGTTGAAATGCTAAGGGTATTTTCAAGATTACTTTAGATTTGGTTGGGAAGCAGAGTATAATGGCTACATCTTACAGCATGTAATAAAATCACAGGGGTCTTTGATGTTCAGAGCTGTGCTTTGGAGTAAGTAGTTCTATTCAAGATCAGCACAAGTCTTGATTAATATGGTGGTTGTATTTGGATTCTCTCAGCCTCTGTAAGTGGCACGAGCGACATAGTATAAGAGGTGCTCTGTATACTGCATGGGGCATTGGACACAAAGGAATTATATCTAGATGTGACATTTTACAATGTATTCTAAAATAGATGTATTTACTTCTCATTATAAGAAACTGCAATTCCTGTGGAAATCGATACTGAAAATACCCACTAAAAGCTTTGTAGGATCTGCAAGCATGCACAAAAAGGAGCTGTATGCATGTACTCACAAGTGGTGGGCTAAAGTGAATTATTTTAATCTTCTCATGTCAACAGCAATTGAGTATATTTTCTTTGTTGCAACATTCTGTTACTGCTACAGAAGATGCAGAGAATGTGGACCAGAGCAGAAAGAGTCCTCAGGTGTTTCTGAACTGTTTTAAGCTGCCCATGGTTTGAAAATATTCAAGAATCTGTGATATGAGCTGTTTGACATTTTTCCTATTCCAAATGCTCAAAGGAATAAATCTACATAAAGAGTGTTAAAAATGAGAGAGTCTTTGCGACAACGTCTGGAATCTCAGAATGTTACTTTATTTCTCTCTTTTGGCTGACCATCATGATAAAACAGCTGAATCAAATACCTTCTTTTATGTATATATTTTTTTGGGTCTTGACAGCTTGTTTCCAGTTTTAGTCTAATTCGGTTTGAAACAGCTGTTCCTAATCTCTGCAAAACAGGTTTTTTTTTTGATGGAAATCATGACATTCTCAACTACTGCAGTGTTACTGGGCTCTGTCTCATTTCAGAAGTTGGCTTTTCTTTATGTTGAAAGAATTCTTCATTCAGAGAAAATGTCAGTTTTGTATCGAGTAAACTGCAGTTCAAAGAATAATAGCTGCCTTCTTCCCCCAAGGTTATCTCTCAATGAGGCTGGATATATGTTTCTCTTACTATGTGATTTTTAAGAAAAAACATCACTGTGTGTTTTACCATTAGATAGATTTTTATTCTAATGTTCCCTGCCCTACCCATATGCTTTCAGTTGGGTTCTATTTAGAGTTTTCTCTGCAGTTGTCTCTGCACTCAGGCTTAACAAGTTCTCTGGCTTGCCTTATGGTTCAGTTTTACTCTGGAGTGAAATCTTGTATTTTCAATGTAGCATTTTCAGTTTGCTCAGTGCCATCTTATTTTTATTTTTTTGGGGGGTTGGCTGCACTGTTTGGTGCCTCTTCCAAAGCTGTTTGTAGAAATTTCATAGATCACAGAACCGATCAAGTCTGTAAGCTCTCTTGTGCCTGATAAAACAGAAGAGAACCTTTCATTTCCAATTTTCCGGTTCTTTTGGGCATGCTAACATGTAATATGGAGTGAAGCTAATGACTTTTTGCCTAAAAGAACTTGATATCTAGTTGATTGTGTGAGCATGAGTGTGCAATGATACAGTGCGTTGACGTTTCAGAACATTCCTGGTGGGGAGGGAGAAGGTTTCAGGAGTGGCAGCGTCGCCAAGTTTATAATGGTACTGGAGGGACACTGCAGTTGTACATCCTTTTCTTTTCTCTGTCCTTAGCTTGCTGGATAAGGTTTCACAAGTCAGTTTGTTATGTATGTCTTTTTCCCATCTATAAAGTGAGGTTTGTGACAGAGAATAAGTACTCTGAGAAACCTGAGAGATGCTGCATATGAGTAAAATCACTAGGGGTTGCTGATCTTACTTCTGAGCCCACTATGGATGAATGCCAGGCAGAAGCTTCTTTCGGGTTATTTTGTTACAGCACAATTTATCAGCTGAAATAGAACTAACACATAACACGACACGAAAGCTTTACTACTTAAAGAACTGTTAAATATGTTTTCAGTTCCAAATTCAACATTTTGCCTGGCAAATACTTTGGAGTGTTTATCGTTTTCCTTGCATTTTCTTTTCTTTTTTTCCCACAGCCTAAGGAACCTGACTTGGGGCTGCGTTAGGATTAAGTGAGATTACTAGCATCTTCTTTCCATCCCTCTTGTGTACCTTGTATGAATACATCCTAATAACTATTGATATTGCATTCATCCTGCAAGAAGCTAAGACCTTTCGTGCCTGCTGATGCTGCAGTTTTGATGTGTTTTTCTTGCAAGTAAAATCAATTGAGACAAATCTTGGTAACTTTTACTGCAAAATAAAATGACTGTGCCAGGCAGCCATTGGAAGTTTTTTAAGTATGGATGTGCTCTTAGATCACATATACAGGGTTGTTCCAGCAGAATTGATTGGTTGATCTACTAGATTTAAAGGTCAAGCGTAATCACATTTCAGGAAGATTGAAGAAGATATAAAATTGCTACTATGCTTTTCTGGGTCGTAGGCCTGCTTCTGGTGCTCTTTGCTTTTCCCCTGTACATCTTAATTTACTCAGCTAGAGCATCAGTACATAAAGGGCACAAGTCAATGTGCTTGCTTTCTCCTGTCGATGAGGAAACCTGTTAGTTGTATTTCCTCCAAGCCAATACCTTCCCTCTAGAAGACCTGGAGCGGAGAGGAGTCCTCCACTATGCTCTACAGGCGTGGAAGAAACAAATCTCTTTTTCGGGGGGAGGCTGTGAGGAAAGCTGCAATCTCACTGTCTTGTTACATGATCCATTCAATTGCTGGAGTTGACGCATCCGAGGGATAATACTGTCCGTTCAAAGGGCAGCACAGATGGGAGAGAGAGACGGAATAAAGGGTGGAGACCTTTGATTGTGGGGAATCAAAAGAACATCTCATTAGTAATGTTTTATGCAGCAGCTTGGTGTTATACAGATGTCCATAGAGACCAAGTGGCTTTGGAATGTTATGTTTCATAAATACAGTGTTTCAAAGTCATGTTTGCATGTAATAGGCAACTAGATCTGCATACAGAGGTGAATGAATTTCTTGTTAATTTTTTGCAACAACCCAAATGAGACAACTGCTTTGCCATAGCAGGTTGCATGAGCTAAAGCAGCAAAGACCTAAGACATTCACCTGCTCAGATATAATTCATTTTTCCTGCAGCAAAGCAAAAGGAATCCTGAAATGAAAAAGGCCTTGATGTGGGAAAAGATTTAATTTAATTTGATAAACTAAAACACGTTATTCTTCAAGATTTTTTCCCTTATGAATCGTACTATTGCTATATTAACTTGGTAGGACTTTGTTCATGGTTAAGTTTTGCTCTTTTTTCAGTACTGCTAAACTTGCTGGACTTTTATGTGGATCTTCTGTAGAGCAACAGAGGAGGAAAGGTGGCTAAAATGGAATAGATTTTAATGGCACTGGAACTGTTCCTGCAGAGAATACTGCATTGCAAATGCTTTTAGCTAATCTTCAAACAAATTTCAAAGTAACTTTATGATTTTGTGTGGCTAGTAAGTACAGATTTGACGATGGTCATGCTATAGTAAGGGCTTTGTTGTGTTAACACTACATGGAAAGGTGATTCTTTTTAAGAATCACTTTCCCCCAAAAAAAATCTGTTGAGGGAATGTTAACTGTTTTACAAAGGTTATTTGTAGTAGAACTCCCAGAGTCTAAATTAACTCAGAGAGTGCTGTCCTTAGTGCATTTTCATATGTGCTAACTTGCAAAATGTAGCAATTCCCAGATGTATAGAATTCAAGGGGCTGTGGCTTTTCTGTAAGCATCCATGACCTGCTTTTAAAATAGACACTGACTTACAGCAGCAGCTGAAGACTCTGCTTGAGTGGACTGAGGAGACATTTATTGTGCATTTATTTAAGGTGGCCGTTTTCAAAGATTCTTGCTCTGATGGCACTCTAACTGGAGTATGTGTTTTGCTTTGTCAGCCACAATGTGAAGTCTGGGAAACTGATGTCTCATGTACACTATGCTTATGGTAAATATGGAAAGACTATTTTTTTAATATAAATAACGGAGCAGGCAAAGTTTTCGGAGGCTTGCATGATCAAATCAGAGGAGCGGCAAATCCTTTGTGATTTTTCCCAGTGGCTGATGAAGTCAAACAGTGCCTTGACTGACTGATTGGGTTTTTGTTTTCTTGTAAGTTGCTTAAGTTTGTTTATTTATTATTTTAACCCTTGATGCTGTCTGTCTTCATTAAAGAGATACTTATGGAAACAATGTATTCTCTAAAGTGCAGAAATAGTGTGTGTAGGGTACTGGAAATGCGATTGTTCTTTTCATGTATGCAGTTGCATGTTACCCTGATAAGGAGATTAGAAACACATTACTGCAGGGATTTCAAAGAGGTTAAAAACAAGAATACATGATCTGTTCATGAAGTTTCTGGGCTACAGGGAATTATCAGGTTATAAAAGAATGCTTCTGTGTGGAAGGAAATCTGCAAGGTAAAAAACCACACCTGTCAGAAGAACTGTTTGAATGTCATATGAACTTTATACATTTTTCTCCTCTTGTTTTCCCTTCAAATCACAGGGCTTGAGCACCCCTCCTTTCTTCCGTTTGGTAATTGTAGCAGCAGATTGCTGTTGTGAGTGAAAACAATTTAATATAGGATCCATCAGTTGTCAATGTAAAATACCCTTTAGAAAAGGGAAAGAAAAATACCTTTATTATCAAGAGTATTTAAGTAAAGTAGGTATTTAATCAATCTTAATCGTTTGCTTTCTTGAGAAGAGCAGTACCAGCAGCAGCCGTCATGGCAGGCAGAATGCTGGGAATGTACATGCTGGGAATTAGTTTGCAGGTTCTGTTCTAATTCTTGTTTTACAATGTACTCCTCAGGCTTAAGTCCAGAAGAAGAGAAATATAGTATGAAAGCACCTTCCTTAAAACTAAATTGCTGTAATTTCTTACTTGATTATTACTTTAACAAACAGTCGTATTTGGTTGCTCTTTGAGAAGGGTAATAACTTTGTGCTTTTGTGCCTCTTTTACAAATTAAACACATGTGTGGTCAGTTGTGTTTTAGCACTGACTCCTTTCATAACACTGCTGGGCTCACGCCTTCATCAACGTCTGGGCAGTGCACTGTCCTTCCACTTCAGAAATGCTTCATACTAGTTCTTTATTTTTATTTTCTAACTCCAGTTGTAATCTGCACCAACATGTATATATTGGTATATGCACTCACAACAAATTGCACTTTTCTCATCTTCAACAGGATTTGTGTTGGAATTTGCATTCCAGAACATGTTGCAGACTCATAGGGAAATGTTTGGATTTCAGGAAAAATGATAGGTAATGTTAGTGAGTAAACAATACTTGGAGGCTGCTTTAATCAAAATCCTGAACTATGGAATGTTTGGATGAGGGAAATATTTCACAGAGGGCTGATGCTTTGGCAACAGTTCCCTGCTCCCAACCAGTAAAACTGCGTCCTAAGGCCTTTGGTTTCCACTGCCTTGTACCAACATTGGCAATTGTGTCAGTGAGTTTTGACTTAAGAAAAATAATAGAGATATTCTACAGTAAAACACTTATTTTGATGTGATGTCTGTTCTGTTTTTTGTTTTGTTTTTTTTTTTTAAATTAAAATAGCCTCATTGCTAAAATATGGAATATGTCAGCATAGTCTGTAGCTGAATAGCATCACCTGTCATGGTGTGCGGTACCAGATGATGCTTCCTCTGCTAACTCCAGCAACTGACTTTGCCCTTTAACAACCTGGTTTATTGTAGGAAGGTTGCAGAGGAAGAAGAATCTTAAGCTTGGCTTTAAACCTGGCTTTTCATCTGTGTTCTGATTCCCTAGGGAGCGTGTATATATTTTAAGAGATTCCTGTGGTCAAAGATTTTATAATGGTTTGGCCTCTCTGAAAGTTTGCAGGTTAGATTTTTTTAGATTATGAAAAGTCCTTGTATATCTGGTATATTGCTTAGTCATGATGGCCTTGAAATGTAATACTTAAAACAAATTAGTCTATGCATTTGTTAAGAAATCCTTTGCCTGTTCTTCATCTGTTTCTCTGTGCAAGTGCACTGTGCGTCCCTTGTCTCTGAGGGTGTCCTCAAGGTTTCAACGGGACTTCCATTTGAAACCAGCCAGCAGCTTGTCTGCTCCAGCGCGTGGTTGGAAACTTCCCTTGGTGAATTTTGGTTTTGTTCCGCAAATTAAGTAAGTTCCAGAATGAAAAATAAAAAATGAAACCCCTACATCTTGGTAATGCTGCCCAATTGCAGTCTGTGCCATCTCCATGGTTTTGAGCCTTCATTATGCAGCTTGCACTCAGCACACTTTTATTTAAAGCAGTGCTAAAAGTAGAACTAAATCACTGACGTTCGTCGCCGTTTGCTGTGATGCAGAATTACTGGGAGGGAGATGGGACAGGAAGAGGAACTCCTAGTGCCGGGTGGCTCAGGCTCATTTATTTGCACCAAACTATGCAGGACTGTCTGTAAAAACCTAAACTATACCGTGCCTTATCAAGGAATATAAGCTTACTGAACTAGGAAGTTCTATTTTGTTTTACTCTCACTAAGTTTTGCTTTGTTTTATACCCTGAAATGATGTAATTAAGTTTGCTGTGACTGTTTCAACATCTACTGCTCTGATGTTATTGCAGTGTCCCTGTGCCCATTGCTTTTCATGGAGCCATCTCTGTATTGCAGGACCATCTGTTTTCCTTATTGTCCACGCGTCGGGTTCAGTAATAGAGATTGCGAGCTGCTCCCTGGCTTTCAGTTGTTCCTGTTTGTTTAGTGTGCCGGCAGCAAGTCTTCAGCTCTTTCAGCACTATTTTTAAGTTTTCCTTGTTCTTTTATATTTTTTTTTTAATGCCTCAGGCAAAAACTACAGTTGAGTGAATCGTTGGTCATTCATATTGCTGAGTTATTGGCTTGATAAAATAAACTTTAGGAGGTAGGTACGTAGTGTCCTCATTTATACAAGATTTTTTATCTAGAGAAGTTATAGAAACAAGTTAAAAAATCATGGTTTGTGAAAAGCGATATTTTGTTCTCCCACCGCCCCAGTTTCCTTAAATGAACACCAATTTGTCATATTGCTTGCGGCATGATCTCATACAGAGAGATCCTTTTTGGCTCTGTGAGTACGTGCGCTCCTGAGGAGTTAAGGATACTTTTGGAAGACTTAATGTGGAATTTATCAGCTTGTGTCTGTTTCAAAACCTAATTGTAATGTAACAATTACATTGGTTTTTAAATGTAATTTCCTTGTCTATCTTTAAGATCAAAAAGATACAGGGTTTCATTTTGTGTTTTTTATCTTTCTTTTTTTATACGTATAATATGTTTTTACATTCTCAATTCACTGTTCAGGCTAAACTAGTCACTTCCAATAGTTCTCTGATGTTCTGCACCCATCGTAGCTGCAGCGATGGGCACCATGACGTGCTTAGCTCCATAAGGTGTTTGCTTCTCGGCAGCTCAAAGCTGTTGGAGGAAAAGGGATTGCTTTGTTTTTTTGAGGTGAGAAAGATAAGAAAAAATGAGAATATCAGGTACAGCTTTTTAAGGCTGTTCAAGACTGGCAAGTTCTAGAGGGCAGCAGACCATGTATATTGGATGCATTGTGATTTTATGGGAAGTGTTTGCTAAGATGAGGTGCACTCCAGTACTCAGTAGGATAGTACTGAAATTTTGGCACAATGGAAACTATACGTAGGGAGGTTGGTGCCGTTTCTCTAAGTCAGCTGCACTTTGGAGCTTACCAGCCCAGGTTAGAGGAGTGGTTTTGATAATATACCATAAGATGAATTGAACAGCAAGGAAAACACTTCTTCCCTCTCTGTATTTCAGATGCAATGTCAGACAGCTCAAATCTAGCTGACACCTCATGAGCTGCTGCTGCTATTTCAGTCGGGTACGGCAGCGAGGAGCGTCGCACGGGGTAGCCTCTGCCCTGCCGTGGGGCATCTCTGGGCTCCCTTCTGGGGAGCTGTGGGCTGGGTGATTGAGGTACGGGGAAGGAGAACCTCCTTAGAGCCTCCTTGGCTTTTTTCCAAGAGACTAAGTAATATTGTGATGCTTTTTTTTTTTTTTCTCCTTAGTAATGTTCAGAAAAAGCAAAAAAGGCCAGTTGTGTCCGCTTGTTCTGACCAGTAGATCCTGGTTTGTAGATAGTGTGGCCTTCAGCAGAGAAGGGTGAAGTATTTGAAACAACCACAGAAGTTTGTCTTATGGTTTGAGGGAGGAAACAAAACTCTTGGTCAGACGAAGCTGTATAGAAGACTTTTCTATTCCAACCCAATGTTATTACCTCGCTTGTAGCACTGTGGTCATTAGTGCTGTTAATTTACTTTCCAGTAAATATGCCAGATAAGCTGCTGTGGCCAGCCACATTAACTTTCTATTTATTTTTCTTATGATGGCCACCTGAAGCAATAGATTGATGTCTGCAATTTTAACTTCATTAATAATGAAGTCCACAAAGCAGTGAGAGCAATGTCTGTTTACTTGGTGCCTGAAACTGGGGTACTGATGAACTGCTGGTTTTTGATCGGTAAGATTTTCTTAGTGATAATCAAGATGTAGCAATAAGGTATGTTCAGATTTAGCTGAGGAGCTGAAATAGCTGTGGGTGAGATGTTAGACATTTCAATGGTAACTGGGTTATTGAAGAGTTCCTGTAAGACAGCCGATGCATGGAAAGTCAAATGTGTGTCAGTCTCCTTCGAAATCCATAAAAATGAATCATTTAGGTTTTCCTGTGGTTTTAACTCTGTCCCACAGCAATGTAAGAATGGCTCAGTCTCAAAGTCTTAAAACTCTTCTGATAACATCAGAAAAAATTTCTAGCTAAATAAAGAACCTGTAGTGTTTATAATTTCCAAAAAGTGTTTTTTCAAACTCTGTTTTGGTAGTTAGCAATGGGAATACTGTAGGGCTTGTGTGGGTGGGGACATTTTATGTTGAATACAGTGACAGCTGCAAGTCTAGTCTTCAGAAACCTGGGTTTGGCCCCGAGTATCGTTCTCTTTCCCCTCTATTCCTATTTTGAGTCCAGTAAAGAGAAGCATATGTTTTGTTGCATCAGCTCCGTTGGTGTTACCTTGTGAAGCATGACAAGGTCATGTGTTTGTATGGCAGAAGAGGAAATCTCAAATTGTGTTTAAGCTGTCTTGGACCTGCTTTTTTTTTTTTTTTCATGATGTATTAAATATTTCCGTCATATAAATGGTTAAATTTCCATTCATGTAGGTATGCATGTGTTGATGCTACGTTGCTGCTCCTGAAATTGGTACTGTTATATTATTAATATTGCAGATCATGCCAAGAAGGTGTCTTGCATTTAATATAGAACATAAGAAGGTTTGCCTACCCCATATGAAAATCTCAAATTGGAACTGAAGATGCTATAAAAATTTAAAAGGGACAAGGTCAGCCTGAAAATCTCCTATTTTAAAAAGCAGAAAACCATCTATTTTTAACAACAAATTTCCTTACCTGTTAGTACCTGCACTAATAACATTTTCAGTTATTAACATTTGAAAATGGTTTTAAGCATTATTTTAATTTTAAAATTACATAGTTATCGTTTGTCTAGGTGCCTGTTAATTTGGGGTTTTCTAGTTGAGAGACATGAGAACTGATCAAAAGCATTTGAGTTCCTGTGCTCCTTCTGTATGATCAAACAAGTTCAATTTATTTCACTTATAAGTGAAAAGATAACGGGTGACTCACTTGCTTTGTACCAACATCTTTACTGAAGGGAGGAAAAGTGGATAAGAGGGTTCTTCATTATAGCAAGCAAAGACAAAAAAAATGAGTAATTGAAAATATAAGTTTAACAAATTCAGACTAGAGCTAAGGTACGTGGTTTAAACATGCATGGTAATTAAGCACTGGAAAAAATGGAGAGGAATAGTTTGGGACTCGCCTTCCTTGAAAGATTTGAAAGGTGACCACGTGCATATTCTCTTTTTTTCTTTTTTTACTAAATTTTAAACACAGAAGTGACTTGAATTAGGTAAGAAGCAACTGAACTAGGTAAGAAGCAACACTAAATATTCACAAATGTTCTTTTAGATTGACTTAGTATTTCCTAGGAAGCTTGTGGAAAGAATCAACTCCAACCATCCAGGCTCTTAACCATAGCTTCATAGTGTAGCTCATTTTCTGTTTTTTCCTTTTTTTTTTTTTTTTTCCTTTTCCTGTTCTGTGCTCACTAACTGCATGCCTTCTAATTTGAGGACTTAAAATGAGAAGGGTCTGTATCCATGAGTACATGCTGTCCTCCAGAGCATGGAATTTAATTTGAAAGTTCAGAATCTCAGTTTTTAACTTATTTTCAGAGAATAGCTGGCAAGAGGCTCTTCACTTCCAATTAGTGGCTGATCAAGACAGAAAGTAATGGTGAACTGCTACTGACTACTCCTTTATTTCAAGTGATAGAAGCGGGGGTAGAGATTCCATCCTTGCCATGATCTGGCTTAAAGCCTTTTCTGGCTGCTTCGAAGACTTACTGAGCATCTGACTGCAGTTATTATGTATAGAAACTCTAATACAAATATAGCAAGTAGTAAAAACATTTAGTGTCCTTAAAAATCTGAGATTCCTCAGATCCACACCCAGCGTGAGCGCGATAAGAATTGTGAAGGTGAATTTAACAGTATTTGTAAAGAAGCAAGATAAAGCATAGAAAGCATCTGAGAAGATAAGTGTGGGCTTTGTGTGAAATACTGTAAATAACATTCTGTGCATGAAAATGGGTGCTGAATTACTGCCTCTTCATCCGGGCGATCCTGCAGACTCTGGTAACTCGAGGTCCTTTGGAAAGAAGTGCGTAATCAAAGTCTAAATCCTTACCACAAACAGACTGCTTTAGGTTGCATAGGCAGTATGAATTCAAACATTTCCTAGGTACTGAATTCTTCATGTGCAACCTTAACAATTTTAATGTAACTTTTCTAGCGTATATAACCACTACTTTTTTCCTCCTGTATATTATTCTTCAAATGTGAAATGTTTCTTGGGTCAGCACAAAAGCTCAGCTCTCACTGTAAACGCTGTATTATAAATACCCAGAGAAATACAATACAAAGCTTTTGGAGAGGGTTTCTTCCTTTTGGTTCCACTGAGAGAGGGCTAAGTAAAATAATTGATGTGCCCTGTTAGCTGTCGACCAAGTTTCATGTGGCATGTCTTTCCTTTGGCATGCATATAGCAGCAGCGCATTTTAGCACCTCGCCTACAGCATCCACCTCCTGACAGCAAAACTTGCCAATAGAAAAGCGTTCAGCACTTCATTATTTCTACAACCTGAGTGCATTTGCAAATTAATTGATGTGTGGGAGGAAAGGCATCTGCTATTGTAGAAGACCTTAGCTGCTGCAGCAAAACTAGAAATAAACTGGTTAGCTGTGGTGAGCTGATAGTGCTGTTGCAGGTGTTGAAGCCTCTAAAGTGGCATCTTGTCCATTTTTCTTGTTGTCTTTGACATATTAAAAAAAAAAAAAAGAAAAAGAATAAAACAACCAAACTGCTCACTGAATTGTGAACATGAAAACAAGCAGTATGATAAGGATAAGACCATATATACTTACGTAGAGGTAGTTAGCAAGTATTTTCATATTTCTTGCTGGCTCAGCACCAAAAAAGAGTTTTAATTAGGCCTGTAATGAATGACTGGGAGCGTTTTAAAGGCTATTAATCTTGTGGTGTAATTGAGTTAATTATAATATCATTATAAGCTCCCATGAAAATAGCATGAAGTGTATTCCATTTGTTTTACTCCTAAAGATATTTCTGAGGTCCCCTGGCTCAAGCTGAAACACGGGAAGTCTTCAATGCTGACAGAGAAAGCTGTAAAACCACTTTGTGTCGTTCCACTAAACCCTTCTGTTCGGCGCCTCGTCCTGCTCCCGCTCTCGGGCTCCCTGAGCTGCTGCTTTACCTGCAAACCGCGGGTAACTTCGTGCAGTGGAGGGTGTCTTTTTTAGCTTTCATTACACAGTGTAGTATTTCCTTGCCTTCCTGGTTTCTGACCGGGTAGTTTAGCTGAGCGCGGCAGATGAGAGTAAGAATATGTGGTCTATTTTCAGAACTAAAGATTACAGCAGCTTTCGAACTGTTACTCTTTGTGCTGTGGTAAGAAAATGTGTAGCAAAAGAGGTGTTTTTGCAAAGCATATGGCTTTTACACTAGTTCAAACTACACTAAGTTTTGGATTTGGTTGTAAAACATCTCTGTGCTTTTTGCACTCTCTAGTCAGAGTGTGACATCTTCAACAGATGGACAGATAAACTTTCCATAATCTGTGTCTTTCCTTTCAGAAGAGGAGATGAGATTCTCATTTGTAAAAGTTGTTGAGGAAAACCTCATCTGTATAAGCCTGCTGTATGCTTAGATGTCGGGGGTGGAAATTTGATGGATAGGCAGCCCAGCAGTGGCGTAACTGGTATTTTTGGGGCTGTCTTTTTGCAGATGCAAAGTCAGCCCTGCTTTGTACGTACTTCAAGCCTTATTAGAGCAATTGCTTTATCTATTTTCAGAACCGTGTGCTTAATCATGGAACAAGCACATTGCTCAAATCCACTTTCGGTTTTGGCTGATACTGTTTTGTTTGCTTTTTGTAACCCTCTGTTATCAGGCTTGTTTTGGTTTAGTATTTTAAAAATTTACAATCAAAGGTTGTTTCCAACCTTAATTAACCCTGCTGGGATGGTAGAACAGTATTTTTTCTTCCAGTACCTTTGCTGGCCACACTTCTGTGTTTTCCATCCTCTTGACTATTACAGATTTTGTAAATAGTTTAGAAATGCCAGTTTGTGATGTATGGGCCTCTTTAACATTTCTTTGATTTATGTGCACTGTGCTAAAAAAAAGCAGAGGAAGCATATTATTCTGGGAAAAATGTTGCCAGTCTTCAGTTTTTTCAGTCTTAGTTAAAAGCTACACTTTTATCAATCAAACCTGATAGAGTCTTTTTTCATTTCTAAAAACATTCATAACTTAACCCTTTGAAGTCTGAAGAAATAACTTGACTAAGACTTTTTTTAAATGTCTACCTATTTTTTGGATGTCTAACTTGAAATATCTTTTAAACTGATTTTTCAAAAATTGGCTTTTTCATGCATTACAACTTGGTCATCTAAAAGTAGAGACATTACAAATATCACTAGCAGTAGGGGGGTTGTTGGTTTTTTTGGTTTTTTTTAATCAAGCTTGGTCTTACATTGCCATTATCAATAGTGCATTGCACAAACTGATGTAGTAGAACATGTTTTGGTTGCTAGCGGTACGGAGTAAGAAGATTTCTCTGCTTTATATACAAATGACAAGGATTGCAGATCTGTGAATACCCAGCTTCTCATGTAAGTCCCCAATTAAATGTAGGATGCTAATTTTTCTGAAGTCTGATGTTCTGTTTCAGAGAAAATTACTGAAAGCCCATATTGTAAGCCATAAACGGCTATTCTGAAGGGTTTAAAAAAACCCCAAAGATCGCTGAGTTTTAATTTAGAGTTCTTAGTTAATACGTAATATTGTTTTAGCTGGAGAAAATTTTCAGGGAAACTTGTTGGAGAAGGAAGAGCTCTCGCTCCCGCTAGAGATCAGCAGGATTGCTCTGTCTCTCAAAAGTCAATGTGAGGCCGAAGACAGAATTCAGATATATATATCATTAATTTTTGAACACAGAAAGCTTGAGTTAGGGGTATAAAAGCTCTTTTTTAATTGCCTTGTGAGGAGGGAAAAAAAGTCTCAGATTTTGTTGACCATTACATGTCAGCGTTCTGCTTGCAAGTATGGTCATCTTTCCCAACAAGTGTTCTAGAGATGTCCATTCAGTGCTGAATGTGATTATAGTTTTAAAGGGGGAAAATGACGTGTTTTTTGTTAACACTTATCCTTCAGAATGCAGCTGATCTTGTAACTTCCAGCCACCCACGGTGATTCTGGGATTGTCTGTGGAAAAATCTGTGTTGTTAATAAGGAAGGGTGAGAATTTAAACCTCTTTCTCTAACCACTTATAACAGTGATCTGTGTCAGTTGCTTTTATTTGTGTATGAGTGCTTTCTTTGGGTTACTTTATACTGACTTGGAAGGGGAATAAATTAATCTGATTATGAATGTTCTGAAGGAATATTGATGTAGGGAAATATAGAAGGAATTTTCATGTAGGGAAATAGGCCAAATATATTCTGTTCCAGATCTAACTGTCCTGCTTCAAGCTTTTATTGGTTGTCCTTGCTCGCGGGCTGGAAATTAGCATTCCCAGCGACATTGCTTCAGGATGCCTGCTAGGGGTAAAGGAGGATATTAGCAAAAAGTAACTATTTAAGGAAGAGTTCAGCTCAAATAGTTTAAGCCATATTCATGCAACCCATTCTGCTGGCACAGCAGTGTGATAGCCTCGAGTAGGAGAGAGCGGTGATGTCTGGTGTAGCTTTGCGGAGCGTATCCTGCTGTCCAGGCCATTCCTGCATCAGGATGAGCTCTGTGCTGGAGTTCTGACTGTTGGATACAACTTCCCCTTCAGGAAGCCACAGGAGACCAGGTGAAGCCAGATTTCCGTAGGCTGGCGAAGCCCCCCGGTTGGGCTAATGGCTATTTTCTGACACACGCTGTGGGTATTTGCTAGTCTAAATATATTGTGCATTTTAATCATTGTGCAAGTGACAAAGCTAAGGAAAGGCATTTAAGAGAAGTTAAAATAATTAAATTTAATAAGTTAGGGGAAAAAAAAAAGTTAGTGGCCCAAGTACCAGCCAGGGTCATTGCTGCTACATTGCTTCAACACTAACAGATTTCCCTCTCATCTGTTCTTTCAATGTCTTTCTCCCCCTTGTCTAATGTTGTAGCCAGACTAGTTGGATTTATAAAAGCTGCACCTTGTAGACATTTTATTGAAGAAGAGTATTCATTTCTTTATTCATCTGAAAAAGTAGTTTGTTTGCTATAATGGTAAAGCCCAACCACAGTGCTGCAAATCATGGCATGCTGCTAGACAATTTGAAGAGTGTTTCTGTAGCTGATTCCAGCCCTTTATTCTACCACTCAGTTTTAAAGTATCTTCACATTTCTTATGGAAGCACCTGAGCATCCCCTGTCACCAAGGCAGCAGGCCATTCTTTATACTGACATAGCTGCCACCTGAGCCCCTGACAACAAAGATTTAGTCTAGGGCTTTGGAAAAATACTAATTTTAGCGTGAGAGCAGTGTCTTCAGTTCAAAGTTGTGGTGGCTGTTCAAGGGAGTACAGCAGCACTGGGGGAAGATACTAATTGTGTCCTTATTCAGTCTTGAGTTTTAATGAGGACTTTTCCCTGCTACAAATTATTTGTCCAATGCAAAGATAATACTTTTGTCAAAAAGGATTTCAGATTTTCTGTCCAACATTGATCAAGTGCACTTCTTGGGTCTTTAGACTTTAATGAAATCCATTAAATGAACACACAAGTGTGAATGTGTCCCATAGGGCAACACTAAGACCATTTCTGTATTGGTGGACAGACTCTGTACCAACTACTACCCTTGAGCTCAGGGTTGCTTGAAAATATGCTGTTTGTTAGTGCACGTGGTTTTATTTTGTCATTAAGTGCAGAGCGCAGTGCAATAATTTTACTCCGCTTTTTGTGATTCTTTTACGTATCTGTGTTGTAGTTGAGTATCCAATGAAGTGCTAGTTCATTTAGTTACTTTTCAAGAAATATATATGTTCAAGCTCTTCAGAGCACCCAGAACTACTCATAAATGTCTTAAGCATAAAATACAGTTGCTTTTCTGAAGAGGTAAGTAAGGTAATGTGTAGCTTCACACTATGAATTCTCTGCCTCTTTATCCATTTCAAATACTAGATCTCTTGAAACCTCAGAGCCTCTTGGCTGCATTGTGTCCCTTTGTGTTGACATTATCCAAAAAGCAAGAATATGTCACTGATGTAATTACTAAATGGATTCCAGAATACTTAAAAAAAAAAAAAAAAACCTGGAGGAGGGCTAGTGGCTTTTGCAGAGACTTAGAACAACGCAGATAATTTTATTGGCAGCAAGGATGCAGATGCTGAAGTTTCGACCAATTCCTTGAAGAAAGTGCCACCAGATTTGCTATCTCTGCATGGTAAAAAGCCAAAGACTTGCAAGCAGTATTGGAGTGAGAGAACGTTGATGCAGTCATCCATCAGCAGAACTTCAATGTTTTCGAAAGAAAAGTATGGGAAGAACACACTTTAAGGCTGAAATTTGGCACTAATTAAAACAGTGCTCTCAGCCAAAATAGGAATTCAAAGACAATGGAATAAAAGATGTAAAGAAGACGAGATCTTAAAAAGAACAGGGATATGTATCAATGCATTTCCTGCTATTGTATCTTTACATATACATATATATATATGAACACACATGCATGCGTATAAATATCTAAACTTTGTTTTTTAACTCCCTAGCCTTGGGAGGGAGGTGGAAAGACCTAAGGGAAAAGCAGGATTGTGCAGGGGCATGTGCAGGTAGATGTCCACGGAATTCTGATTTATTGACCGGGCTGAAGCAAAGGCACTGTGCATCCCAATGCCATGCAAATTAGAGCCATGGCTCTGTTCAATGTGAGAGGCTTTTAATGGAAGCACGAGCTCATTAATTTCACAGTTTAGTTGGATCAGGGTGTTTAGGAAAAGATGCAGTAACGTTTGTAAAGGGATTTTTAAAAAAAACAGAATAGGGTAACTTTTTTTTCCCATCATGGAAAGATATTTGTTGCAAAGTGTTTGGTGGGGGTATAAATGCTTAAAAAAAAAAAAAAATAGAACAAAGTGTCCTAATTAAATTGTAAACTAGAGCAAAGGCACAATATCTAGCTTTCCTATTAATTGGAAAGCCTGCAACCCAGTTCCAGAGGAGGAAAACCAATGAGTAAATAAATTGGAGACTGCTCTTTTGGTTTATTGATGCTGTTTTGGCCAAGTCAAGAATTCAGCTATCCTGAAATGATCAAACATTGTTTGGAGAAAAAGAGAATTTCCAAACCAGCCTCATTATCTGAGAGAAGCTTAAAAATATCAATTAAAGTAGTGTAATTTCTCTCTTGCCTACTTTAGTCTGCAGAGATGAAACTGGGGGAGTGTCCTGCTTGCTTGCTCCTTGCTCTTTTCAAAAGAATGACTACAGTTTTATCATAATAGACAAATCCCTTGTTAGCTGCAAGGGAGAAGTAATTTAATGATGAGGGGCAAAGTAATGTGCATCTTAAAAGGAGGCAAATGTGCGTGTGTTCACCAGTGTTGCAGTGACTCAGAAAATTCCACGATGGGAAAGTATCTGTCAGTCGCTTCTGTAAAACTCTATTTCTTAGAGAAATGGAAATAAACTTTTTTTATATATTACCAATATCTGAGGAAAAGCTGTTCTATTTATGTGTGTGGTCTGTAAGTATTTACATGAGAATGGGAAAAAATATCACAACAGGGTAATGCGCTCACAAAGAAAATTCAGTCTCCTGATTTCACTTTTTAAAGAAAAGCTATTGATCCTTAAAAAGCATTAAATAATGCTTATATGTAAATTTAATCTGCAACTGCGAGTTGACACAATGAATTGTAAGTGCTCTAAGTGATTGTTTTTCATTCTTTTCTTTTCCCCTTGATTCTTACCTTCTTCCTACCCAACCAATTTTTGCAACTTTAAATGGCCTTGTAAGTAAGTGGAGTGTAATGGCTTGTTTGGTCAGCACATACAAAATCTCCAGCCCATGAATTATGTAAACAAAAGACCTTTAGACCCAGCATAATTCTAATGATGAAGCTTTAATTTTAAAAGTTTGAAATTAGCACTGTGTACATGTTTGTAGTTTTGTAACATACACTGTAGCGTAATCCTGTAGGCCAAATCTCAAAAATAATGAAATGAAAAAATAAACCAATTTCTGTTTTTATTTACCCTCAGGTAAAGCTTTTGTAGGTATTGAAATGTTATTTTCAGTACTTTCCTTCCGTCCTTGAGAGCTAGTGTCGCTTCTGATGTTAAAATATGGAATTCACACGTCTACTTGAAACCACAGTTTTAAGAAAAATACCAGCTATCGTGAGACTCGTCATAAAACTGTACAAGTTGGCACCAGTTTATATCCTAGCTGCTAAGTGTTATAAATTGATTTTTTTGGTTGTTGTTTTTTATTTCTTAGTTTTCTGAAATAGATTTTATGTTTCATCTGCAAGTATTGGGAAAAAAAAGATCAATCTAGTTGAAATTTTACAGAGGAATATTTCATTAGGAAGCAAAGAGCTTAGCTTCACATAAACCAGTTGGAATTCCCCAAAGCTGAAAGCCGTGGATGCTTGCTGTAATAAAGCCTCTGAATGATGGGGAATTCCTTAGTGGCTGAAACGATTTGCGATAGTACCTGGTGCTGCACCAATACTCAAGTTCAGTGAGTGTTTAGCATATTTTATGGATAAAGCAATTGCTGTTTACCGATCTGCCGGTGTGAATGAGCACCATTATCAAAAGCAGACGGAGGGTCGTTGGGAATATGGTCGCAGAAGGCAGTCGTGACCATCCACAAGCATCCAACTTTCGTCTGCGTTGGGTTGTCGGGTCTCAGACGTGGGTGGACCACCCCTCTGTAGACAGTAGTTGAAACACTCAGCAGCTCTGCTGGGTCACCCCATAGGTCATCTCCAGCTGTGAGCACTCTCCTGTATATGTGCCCAGAGAAGTTGTGGATGTCCCATCCCTGGAAGTGTTCAAGGCCAGGCTGGATGGGGCTTTGAGCAACCTGGTCCGGTGGGAAGTGTCTCTGCCCATGGCAGGGGGTTAGAACTCGATGACCTTTAAGGTCTCTTCCTTCTATGATTCTATACAATGTTGTCCCCCGTGTTCTTCCACCTATCAGCAGGCTCTGGCTCAGGGACCTCCTGAGCTAAATATGGTTTCTGTGTGTTCATTAACCCTCAAAGAGTTTGTGTCCCACGAGCTCACCTCAGCTTCCCTGCATGAGCCTTTTCGCACCCATCGTATCCTCTGACGGTACATTTCGTGTGACTTCCCTGGGGTGAAGACACTGGTAGGAAATGGCATTCTCTTGTTAGTAAGCAAAATTTTTCAGGGGATTGGTACATTTTTAGCTGAGATCTGCTGTCATGGCCGATGCTGGCAGACAAAGGTGTTTATTTTGCAAAAAGAAAAATGAACTGAATGGGACGTTTATTACCCTTCAGGACCATTGAATCTCCCGACTGTAGTTTTGATGTCAGTGGTACCTCTTTGGCGCTATTTTCAGTCTTGTTTCTCTTCCTCAGAACAAATGATTAAGAAACAATTTCCCAGTCTCTTGAGTTAACACCCCTCTGCCCCCAAAAAGGAATGCATTCTGTGCAATACAGTATGTGATACTTTAATAATGTATAAATCAAGTTGGACAGAAGCTGCCTGTCAGTTTTATTAACTTTGACCTTTTCTCCCATTATAAGGATGGTTTGGTAAATATTTAATGGCCCTTATAGATTTTGACAGTTGGATCTGCATTCCTAGCAGTGAAAGTAGATTATAAAGAAATACTTAAAATTAATAAAAATAGCTTCATCACTGGAGTCAGCCTTTAAGGACAGAATTGTTTTTTAGAATATATTTATTTTTAATTCCTTTTTTTTTTTTAATGCCTGAGCACTAAATGTCAGATTGGCCGGGAGGTTATGAAATGTTTTTAAAAGGTTACATTTAAAATTAATCTCTGATTAGCACCTGTGATTACCTTCGTCTGTGACCAAGTCTCCAAATGATGTTATTTACTTGAAATAGTTGTCATTCTGTGGAATGAACAGAAGTGTGAATGGTGTCAACAGCACGAAATGGCTGAAGGAGGGCGGCTGCTCTCAATAAGACTCAAGAAGAAATGGGAAAAGCGTCTTACTGGAGTTGGAGGGGTCTTCTGCCAGAGCTGGCTTTCTCTTTAATTCCCTGCGTTTTGCACTCACTGCAAATTTTGCTAGTGAAGATTGAAAACTAAGCCCCTGACACTTTGAAACATTGCCTTTCAAACATCTACTGTCCGTTTCTCTCATTGATTTTTTTCATTTCAGAAATCTGTCAGAGAAAAACAAATTTGAGCAAAATTCATTGGTCTAAACAGAGCTGTTGGGGCACTACAGTCCCCCCCAGTCCCCCCCTGCCAGAGCACGGCTCCCTTCCCATTAGGAATGCGATGTGTCTTCATGGTGTGCTGCGGCCGAGCTCTTGTGGCAAAGGAGCCAAGTAAATCAGAAGCTTGTTAAAAAGCCTTATGGATGCTCCAAACATTGACATTTGAGTCAAATTGGCTCGTGGGACGGCTTTGCTCATTTTAATAGTCAGTTTCAAGTAGATTACTTTAGCAAGCTTTTGTTTCCCTCATTTTCAGGCAGGACCCTGCAGAATATTTTATTTATATTTTATTTTCATTTGTAAGTCAGAGTTTCCCGGCTGTAACCTTTTTTTAGACACAGACCATAGGGTTAGAGTTGTTAACGTGTTAAACAGTTCACCTTTTTCAGGGAAAATCTTTAGACAATTTAATGAGCACATTGATGTTAGGACTGGAATGAAGAAAATTGCATCTGTCTGACACTGACTCTTCCCCTCTCTGCCTTCTCTTCCAAAATGGGGAACCGAGAATGGAAATTTAAGGTGTTTAGAGGTGAGCTTGTAACTTGTTGCGCTTGAGGTTTCAGGGCAGACCCAACACTGTAGCTCTTCTTAAATCTGTGAGCAGTGGGAATGCACTCAAAATCTGCAGATTCACGCTGTGTCCTTCATAAATTTGTCTTTTCATTGGCAAGTAAAATAAAAGGTTAGAGGGGACAGCTACTGAATGTGAATCTTTCTGCGGTGCTGTGGAGATGTGCTAGCAGGTATTTTAAAGATTTAGAGTTTTCTTTTCAGTGGTAGAAACTTCTTGGTGATTGTTTTGTGGTTTTATGTTTAAGAAAAAAAGGTGAATGTTATTTCTAAAAAGCTGGTTTATATAGTGAAAGGGTTGCATCTTTCTTCCTCATATCTTCTTCCAAAAAGTAGGAATGCTTGATCCCTTGAGAGGAGAAACAGTCTTAACATTTAAAAGTGAGCCCAAGTTTCAGGAGAGTTAGAACTTGAGAGGAAGTCTTTGATTCATCATCTTACTTGCCCTATAGCATAATTTCCTTGTAATACCTATTTCACAGCAGACTTCTTTAATATGCTTTTGTTCGTATCATCTTCCAACCAAGCAATGTATATGAAATACCATACATTAACTTACTGACTGGCTGTAATTTGAATCAGGTGGTAGAGACAGTAGAGGTCTGACATAGACAGAGTATTGCAGTGGTATGTATTTTAATATATATGTTTTTTTTATTATCCAGTTGCAGTACCACGCCGGGCTAGCATCTGGTCTTTTGAATCAGCAGTCTTTGAAACGTTCAGCCAACCAGATGGGAGTATCTGCAAAACGCAGACCAAAAGCCCAGCCAACAACTCTTGTCTTACCTCCTCAGTAAGTAATGCAATATTTTTAAGAGTTTGAGGGTGGGTGGGTATGGGTGTTAAACTCTTTATTGTAATTATTTTTTTTTTTTTAATCATCAAAATGCAGCTTTGTGCTATTTATTTTTTTTTTCACACGAATTACTCTTGTTGGATGGGTGGGTAGCCTGTGGAAACAATAGTTTGTTTCTTCTGTTCATGGGGCACTGTGACGAGGAAAAGTTGCAAGGATTCTACTTTGTAGCAGGTCTTAAAAGTTTTTGCAACATGAGATTGTCATTGAATAATGTTTTTCCCTGATTGGTATGACTTCGAGCTTCAAGTAGGACTTTTCTGAAGGTCCTAAAAGGCTGAAGCCAAAAAGTCTTTGGTGTGAGTACTTTCTCGACAAACGTCTGTTCTGGCTCCATCTGTTCACCATATGTTAATTTTGCGTTGGATCTAAACCTCTTTTACAGGTGACAAGCAATTATGAGGACACTTAGAAACTGTTTGAGGACACAGAGTATCAACACTTTAGGCAGTCTGTGTACTGATGCCAAAACCACAGAGATGTCCACAACTAAGCTTATAAATTAATAAACCACTTAAAATATTTAGTTACATATAAGAAAATGATTATTATGTAGAAACTGAAGTGCTAAGCAATTATTCATTGTACTGAGCATCCTTGTAGATTGTGGAAACTGCCTGCTTTTTTTCAGAGAGCAAGAATCACTGGTGTATAAACACTATGCTCCTAAAATCTTCATAGTTGTAACAATAATAGTCCCTGTTGTCACTAGAGTGCACAGGCCAAAGCTGATGAAGGAATCAAAGGAAGTTTAGACCTTTTTCATTATGAAATCAGAAAAAAATCAGAGTAAACAGAGCTTTCCCCTTAATATATTAACTTTAAAGGACTTAATTCAAGAATCCATAAAATGTTCTATCATTTTGCCAATACGTCAGATGAAGAAGAATGGTTAGAAGGGCAGTTCTATCAGAACCTCAGGTTTGAAAACCAGATGTTGTTTCTCTTATATGTGTGAAAGAAGAGGGTTATATTGTGACAAACTGGCTAGTTAGTTTTCTTCCTTTGGGCTATCAGATTTATCCCAAGTTTAAAATGGACTTCTCCAAGAAGTCTATAAACTGGAGTACTGTGATACCAGTTCTCACAGTTTTTATTCAGAGGTCTGAAAATATTTTTGGGTTTGTTTTTTCTTTTTTTAAATCATGACCAGTTACTAGAAGTAGGTAGAGTGAGAGAGAAAGAGCTAGCTTCTATTTTTGCATAGAAAAATCTGTATGTAAACAGTTGCAGCTGTATAAATCTTAACACGAGGTATGCCGTATACACATTCAAAAGCATTGTATGTCTTTTTACCTGCAGGTGATTTTTTTCTTTCACTGGTGCATTTATTTAGAATTTGCAGATAGAGTGAAATTTTAGTGTGGTAACTAAACTTTAGCTAGTAGTTGAATTACGTTTCAGTATCTTATAACTGTGTCCAGCGTTATTCAAAGGGAAAATATATTTATGCTGAGCTGGCCTTTTATCTGTCTCTGGTTTCCACCACTTTGGCTTCTCTTTAACCTTTCTGTATTTGTCCTTACTTGCTATCTTAGTATGTCTTAAGAAGAGAATAATAGTTATATTAAGTCAAATCAAATACCTGTTGAGTTCAATATCATGTCTCCAACACAGGGCAGAAGCAGATTATGAAAAGACTTATGAAAATAGGCTTATGAAAAGTATTAAAAGAAAAAAGTATGGCAAATGGATTTTAATATCTTGATTTTGCTGTAGTTTCATGCAAATAGTGATGGATCAAGCTGTGATATATTTTTTCCATTTTTTTTTCTTCCTCTTCTTTCTCTATAAAATGCAAAAGAAGAAAACATCCAGGTGCAAAACTACGTATCTCCTTGAAAGGGCATACTGCATACTGATTTTCCCATGGCAGTTCAGGGATTTCTATATTTTTTAGCTTTATTGATTAGTGAAGAAAGACTAACTATTTCTTTGTCTTTTTTTGCTTTGATGTATGCTATTAAAATTAAGTTCAATGACAAGTCTTTGGGCTGAGTACCAGTGTTCTATGAGTCAAATATATATTAAATGTTGTTCAGAGACACTATATTAGCTAGAGCTTTTCTAAAACATAAGTAGTTAAAACCGGCTTTGTGCCAAAATGTCATTTTAGGATAGCAGATTGGAGTATATAGCAACACTGCGGTAATACTTTTCAGCCAGCAGAGGAATGCAGGAAGCACTGATGCTCAGGAGGTAACACAGGAGGTGCTCAGGAGGTGATGATTAGGAGAAAGAATCTTCTAAAATCTGTTTTATTTTTATGCAGATTTTACATATGGATAGTTTATATTGAGCATGTCTTAATGTGAGTTAAAGGTAGCATTAGAGAGCGTGTTACCGATGTATTCATTTATTTATGTTCCTGTTCCTTGAAGAAACTGCATGGGTAACTTCTGCTATTGCCCTTTACATTCTTAATGGCAATGATGCAGCTGAGCAATTACTGTGCTAATCCATATCCTTGATCTTTACTGCTGTGGTGAGACTTGAGTTTTATTCCACAGACTGAATACATCCAAATGGTGTCTCTTCTCATATGGGCAGCAATACAACACTTGATTCTTGTGCTGTGTCAACTTGTTGTTCCCTTGAGCCCTTAGTCTCTATCTCTGCTCTGCTTTTTCTTCTCCTTTCCTCTCCAAAACCAAACCCAACCCCAAAACTTTCTTAGCCCATCTTTGAGGCTTAGCCATCTCTTCTTTATGCTTACAGAAGGAGCCAGAGAAAGGGTTTTGATCATGGCAAAGCTGGTTCCTGGTGGGCTTACTCATTTGTCCCTTGCCAGCCTTAGGCCATCTTTGATGTGGTCTGGTTTGGAGGTGAGAAACTCTAGTATTTCATTAGTAGATATCTGAAACAGCAGCAGCAATTTTGAATCAAAAAGTTATTTTTAAAAATGGAAGGTCTCTGTCTTCTGCAACCACTACTAGGAAAATTCTCATTTTCTCACTGTTTTCATTTTCTGTGGGCTTC
This sequence comes from Tringa tobata, assembly GCA_033628505.1. Lineage (NCBI taxonomy): Eukaryota > Metazoa > Chordata > Aves > Charadriiformes > Scolopacidae > Tringa > Tringa tobata. Next base: position 1,119,694 of record JAHREE010000453.1, read on the forward strand.
TAAGGGCACCGAACAGTTTTGAAGAGAGGCTTTTTGGTATTCACTTTTGCTTTTCAGTATTGGTTTTCACTGGCTCTGAAAGTGCAGGAAGGAATACTAGATTGATACGTGTCTCATTTCTAGCCAAATGTATCTGTATGAGAAGATGACTAACTGCTGGCTTCTTTCTCTCCCTGCTTTGTCCCTCCTTCTGTCTTCTAATTAACAAGACATCTCCCTGTACTTGCTAATAAATGCGTTCCCTCACATGCCTCTCATCTGGCTGCTGGTTCCTTCCTTCTGTTAAAGACTCTCAAAGCAGTGTTTGCTGAAGTGCTGAAAGCTGTCAGCTCCTTCCAGAGTGACTAGGAAAGCATGTACATGCAGTGCTTCTGTAAACCACAACGGCTTCTGGACTGAAATAAATAAATAAATACGTTCTGAAATTGACTTTTAGTTTTTCTTTCCTCTTGAAATGTAGCAATTGATGGAGTGAGTTAATCTTGTATTATTTCGCGTGGCACCACATCTCAAAAGCAAGTTCCCAGTTAGGAAGGTGTCTCTGTGACCCCGTGGGAGCAGAGTGCTGTGCCACGGAGAGTCTGGGGTGAGCCCACAGACTGGTGTGTCACTGTCGAGCTGGAAAACGACAGCAGTGGGTCACTGTGACACGAGGAGGAAGAAAGAAAAGAGGAAGCACAGGATGGTGCCTGTATTCTTGCAGTGGTGTTCATTGGTGCACACAAGAGGGTCAGTCAGTATTAATGGGAATTTTTAGGGGTCTCAGCTGAAAACCTTGTAATTTTGATAGCTCCGTTACATGGGGCTTTCTCAGTGCTCCCAGACTAATCATCTGTCTTCTCTGTCTGGAAGGAAATTGCCAGAACAAGAACTTGTTCACCACAAAAAGTACTGAGAGTCTTGCCCTTTATGGTACCTTTTAGGGTCATTTGTTGTGACATTTGCGGGTTTGGGGAAATAAGCACACTATAAACAATAAACAAGTAGAAGTCTGGTTCTTGTTTGACAACTTCAGGCTCAATAGACAGAGAGGATTGAGTAAAAGAGAGTCCAATTTTTCGTTTTAGGGCTCTTCAACTTGTCTTGTAAATCTCTTGTGCTCTGATGTATGCCCTTACCTGGCAGTGAAAACACTGTAATAGATTGAGCAAAAATCTCTCTGAATTTGTACTGTATTGCTAGGAGCAGACCAGCAAAATTACTTTTCCTTTATTTAAAAAAAAAAAAAAAAGAAGAAAGAAATAGGCAGTGCTGCCCATGCTGTTGTTCTACATAAATGAGCAATGAAAAGCTGCGAAGATAATTTTTGGTTTAGGGGATAATAAGGACTTGAGGATAGAGTGCTGGGCAGAGACCCAGGAGGGCCAAGTTGTTTCTGCCACTTGTTCTGTGTGAGGTGGAGGAGGTCTCTATTCTGCTCTCTACACCTCAGAATCCATCTGGATTCTTCTTCTAGCAAAGATGGATATATTCAAAAGAAATCCATACTTCCTCCATCCTTTGTAGATACATTAGCAAAAGGTGCTCTTTAGTGAGTGGTCTCCTTTAAAAGCTTAATTTACTGACTCAGCAGGTATCTGTTGTTCTGGATTTGGAAAATAAATTTACAGATATCCTAAAGTCTGTGTTTACTGTAGCTCGATTCAATACCAGCATAGTCAAAGTGTTGTTTTTTCACAGCATTAATGCCTTATCGGTTTTAGTGATTCTGTCATATAAGTAGTACCGTAAGGTTCTATTGTATTTGTTCAAGAGCTTTATTCAGGACACACAAGTTGAGTCTTGAAGACGGAATTTAATTTAAAATAGTCGGTGATGTAATATTAAAAAAAATATGCTATTTTTACCAGTTAACTGAAAGGTATGTGTATATATATAAACGATACACCCCGTCATCAGATGTGCCAGAATAAATTATTTTTAATTTAACTTGTGTAATTTACCATTTTTACATTAAGAAAAATTCTAATGAGTCCTTTGCCAAGAGTTTTTGGAGGGAAGGTTTTTTCAGCATTTTGTTTTATAAACAGCATCTAATTGCTTCCTAGGTTCAGGGATTTTCATTATGAAAGAAAGAGGCAGATTATTCTGAAGATAATGGCAAAGCATGTTTAAGCCAATAAGTGTTCATAGGTTTTGTATTTTTTAAGACCATATGTTGAAATTATGCTTATCTAGTCTGACCTCACTGTGTTATAGAGGTCTGAAATCCCAGCTGGGGATTCATACTTGGAAACCAAGAATCCGATGCACTGGTTAAGTGTGACACCCAGTACCCAGGCTGTGGGGAAGGTGAATATTTAACACGCGAGTGTTGTTACTGCAATAATCCCTTTCAGCATCCTGAGCTGTACTCTAACGTTTGGGCCTCTTCAAGTATTCAAGAGTAGAATAGCGAAGTGTGCAACTGTGTTTTCCGTTTTGAAAAAAGTCATCAGAAGTTCTCTGTGCAGTTCTAAAATTCTTCTTTCCCCCTACTGGCAAAGCTGCATTAAGTATCAATATTCATTAAATACCACAGAGATGATAATGTAATAAAGCAATAATCCTCAGACCCACATCTATATTTCTCTCCAGAAGAGCTGAGGTTGAGAATATAATTAAAGATTAAAACTCTGTTTGCATTCTGGAACATGGAGATGTCTTTTTGTACATGATGGGGAATTGTATTAATAAGGAAGAGATCAGTTTCCAATAACTTTCAATACTAGGAGCTCATTTAATATCCCTGTTCCTGTTTAAGTTTCTCACGGTCTTCCTTTAGCTTGACTTGAGCGAGACAGTGCAACAGGAACTATAAAAGAACATGTTGCTAAAATACGTGACCCTTTTGCTCCACAAATTAATCCCTTTTTATATGAAGAAAAAAAGATTAAAAAAATAGTTCTTTACATTGTAAGGCAATAATATTTACATGAATATGTTTAATTGCTTTGCAGCCGTGTACCGTGTAGATTGAACCTTAATTTTAGTATTTGGTATTTTGTGCATAATTTGGATCACGTCGTTGTAATGTTTGCTTTTTATTTTTAGTAAATTGTTGAACACCTGTTCTGCAGATGTTTTGTGAAGCTGTTTTAGTGTAAGTTGCAGTGTGGTGCTGTACAGTGAAATTGCATTTATCCCTGGTATACTGGTTTTAATGTGTTCAGAGTTCATGTGCACATCTTACAGGATCTTGTGATACTGAAGCCTCTAATATTTCACCTGTTGCAACTAAATAGAAAGTCTCTATAAAACTTTCTATATTGTATTGCGTCAGCTTGTTAAATAGCTCTTACTTTCCCTTAAAGAATTTTATCCAATTTCTTCTTTGCTACTTCAATTTTTTTTCCTGTCCATGTGTTTGGTAGTAGTGTTTATGGTCAGTCTTTGTTAAATATTTCTTTGTCTTGCTTTTTAATAAGCCATAGTTTTGCACAGAAGGGCCAAAATTCAGGCTTTCCACGTGGAAATATTGGTATTTTGACTCCCAAAGCTAATCCAGTGAGGTAGAGAGCTAGTTCTTCGTAACCTCTGGTAAAAAGGATTGTGCTCATTAAACCTGTGGTTTTGTGAGTGTTTGTCCATTCCCTTGAGGAAAATCTATTTCAATTATAAAATCCATGCCGGGCATTCCAGGGGTTAGTATTCCATTCTTTGCTAAATATAGTGGTGGTGGAGGGGTTTGATGTAACGATACAGTTTAGTGCGTTCCTCTTGAATTTTTCAAGGGAATACAGATAGCGTATATGTAGTATTTGCTGTCCTTGAAGGAAAACTACAGAATAATACAAACCTATCCAAACTGCCGCCTACAACACTGCTTCAGAGAGTAGCAATGTCCTCAAGTGAATTTTTCAAACAATGTAGAGTATAATGGAGAATAATGAGCAAACAGGAAACTACTATTTTGACAGCTTTGTTACAGGAAGATAAACGCTGAGAAATTCAGATCATAATGAATTTCAGCAGCTATTGAAAAGATTATAGTTTCAAGTTATTTTATGATACAGCTGTGTTTTGGTTGGTCTTGAACTTTTCTTCAGGTTTCCTTTCTGCCTACCAGGCAGAGATGACAGCAGTTGCTTTTAAACAAGTTGTTTTATGGAAACGAAACTGGACCCTCGTAGAGAAAGAGCTCACTTCTTGTTTTAGTTTTAGTGACGTCTTTGGGTACTTCCAGTTTCCTTAAATACAGGAAGTATTAAAGTCTATCCTAGGGCATGGGAGGAACAGTTATAATTACATAACACTTACAACTTCATTTTCTTCTCAAAAGTTACTCCCCACCACTGAAAGCTAAGAAATCAGGTTGTCTAGATTACTACAAAGTATGTTGCCACCATGGTGTTAGAAATTCTGATTTAAGTTACCTTAAACTCAATGGCAACATTTAATAGATGGCTGGGAGCTGATCTGGTTCTTTTCAGATTCAGTAGCTGGGACACTCGGATCCCAAAGCTGGGGAAGCATCTCCCATGATGGAACCCAGATTGTATTACAAATTATAAGGGAAAATTTCTAGGTGATAAGACATCATTAAACTTCCTTGAACTTCTATCAAGAGAGCAACTGTGCATGTGGGTGTCAAGTTGTTCTTTCTGGCTTTCAGATGTAACCCAAGCAAGTTAACCCTTGTCATTGGGATGAAAGATGATTCTAAGCTTTTAAAGAGAGATAATTTTTTTTTTTCTTAATGGTCCATGTCAACAGCAGTGACAAACGGTTTGTGGCTGGCTGTTCTCAGGACAGAGTGGTGACAGGTGCTCCAGCTCCATCTGATCATCTCCGTGGCCTTCTCTGGACCAGCTCCAACAGGTCCATGTCCTTCTGGTGTTGGTGGCCCCAGAGCTGGAG
>JAHREE010000453.1:1124724-1180355 GCA_033628505.1 Tringa tobata
TTTTTGGTTTCTTTTGTAACAGCTGCCATTCTTGAGCCTGATGACTCTTGGTAACTCAGTACTGAGTCAACACCTTTGCTGTTCTGTGCATCTTTAGAAATAGGATTCTTTTAAAAATTTTAATCTTGGTCTAATCTCCTAATATGTTGATATATCTGACAGCAGGGGTTTCTGTAATAATCTTCTTTGTTTTATTATACCAGATCAATGCTCTTTTTTTTGGCTATGGTTATATGCTGAATTTCATTTAATTCCATTAAGTACTATACAGCTGTGTATTTTCTTACAAAGTAATTACAAAAAACCAGCAGGCATTGATCAACACACGTTGTCCAAAGAAAAGATTTTTGACTAAAGCCAAATGTTCCTTATGATATTTATTACAGGATGATAATATCTTTCCATACAAGTAGAGGAGACAAGATTCTTGGGTGTTGCTTTAGCCCTAGTAAATTATTGAAATGTGCCTCAGTAAAACTTTACAGCATATTTTAACACCGAGGGAAAATCTCTTTTACTTACCTTTCAAAAAATATTTTATTCAACCACTGTAGAAAGAATGTGTGTGTAATTAAGATTTCATCATTTCTTTACAGCGTGTAGAGCTTTGCTTACTAGTGTGTTGTGAGCTGTTACGGACTGATAGCTCGAATGTCCTTGTGGTGAACACCTCCATGAACACATCTGTCTTGAAGACATTCACCAGAAGAGGCCTGGGGCTGGTCGCTGTTGATATTTTGGTATCATATTGCACAAACTAATCCCACAAATAGGATTGCTCCGAGTGTGATGTTCAGCCTGGTGTGACTTAGCGCAGTGATTTGAAATAATTCCCATCTCCTTTGCTGAAGATTAGCTGGAACACCCCACAGCTGGGAGGTGAAAAGGCTGTATCTCTTTGGAAACTGTGGGCTGTGTATGGGTCTTGATCTGCATCCTCATTTTCCAGGACACGCACAGATCTGGAGCAGTATGTAGCCCCTCATGAATGTCAGCATTACTGGGGATTGCAGCTCTGTTGTAAAAGAGCAAATTTCTGACTCTTTGATGTATGTTTGCCTTAAAGGTAATGTTTGTGTGAGAACCATGCCATTAAAAGGTGGCAATTAATTAAAAGTTGTTCCACAGTCCCAACCATTAGAAGATGCCCTTGCAGCATTGAGAGCGGAACACTAATATTGCACTGTAGGGAATCCCTGTGCTTTCAGTGAAAAAGAAAGTTAAGGATGAAGATTTTAATGTGTAATTAAAGACTATTAATACTAGTTTAACTGCTTGTTTCTGTATCAAAAAAAAAAAAAAAAAAAAAAGAAAAAAAGGAACACACACTACCAGTGGTTAGATTAATTAGTGAAGAACAAGCTAGATAAGAGAGGAAATTTGTATGAACTAAATAATGATATCAAAGCTTTTACTAAAGCTGTGATTTTATCATATGATTGCTTTAACTTTTTCTTTTTAAGCTTTAATATTTGGGGGAGGGGGATTAGAGGCTGCTTTACTGCAGCAGACAATCAATCTGAAAAGAATAAATTAAAACTGCTGCTTGCCAACTTCAGAAACGCTTTACAGCAAGTGTTTCCATCTGCATTGGTTGTACATTCCTGGGTCAGAGATGACGAGCAGAAAAAGCAGAGCTGTAATAAGGTGGAAGGAGAAGGTCTCTGTATTTTGGCTTAGCAAGAATGGTGTTATGGCATAATCATATTGTATAATATGAATGTATTGTGAATATATTTATTAATGACTTGATTTCTGTACCTCTCCATGATTCCAGTTAACTTTTAGCTATTTGAGAGGAAAAGCCAACAGCTATACTGTGATGGGGGATAAAAGTACTTTCAGGTAGAAAACCTCAATTTTTAAGGAGAAGGAAGCTCTGGGAAGCTTTTCACAGCAAGAAAACTTTGAAATGAAAGTCATACCTGAAAAAAAAAGCAGTTAGAAATCCCCTGATGTTTTTGACAGTGACTCTACAAAAAGGGGAAGTTTTTCTAAGTAACAAGCTGCAGCTGGGGATTTACCTGTGGGCAAAGGTGGCATTTCCATTCCCTGGGGACACCAGCAGCTGGTGGGGTGGCCCCTTTGCTTCCAGGGCTGGGTCCAGCACCCATCAACCCACCTGGCTTTTCAGTTTGAGAAAGGAGGGTAAATGTCCTTTATCACTAGAAGGGATACAAAGTCAGAGAACTGCTTTGCTCTGCTTTGTTTACTTGATGTTAAAAATAACTGTTATTACTTTTTAATTTCACTTCAGGGCATTCTCTGGGTATTCATATGTTTACAAGGAACCCTAAGGTTGGGTTAAATGAAAACGCTTAGGTAGCAAATTCCAGCTGATGACTTCATAGAGTTTTCCTCTAAACATAATCTTCATTTGTAATGATTTGAAGTATTTTGATACAATTATTTTGCTAAATAATTGTTCCAACTGCTAGTGGAGAAAAATAAATAAAATGCAACCATTACGAGTTTCAGTGGGTGAAGTGACTTGGTTTTCATCCCTTTATAGATGCTGCTCTACCGTTACTTTCATTCCTCATGGTGTAATTTTACAAGGCACTTCCTTTTTGCTGTATAGTCTTTACCTAATAAAGAGTAACACTGTCTTTCTAATTTCAGTAATGTTACTCAGTAGTATGTGTATGTCATTTTGAAAACAAGTGTATTAATAGTGTAATGCACATTTCTAATTGGACATAGATATAGTTGCCTCATTATTAGTTTATCTCCCCAATTCTTACCTTTGGGACCTAGGGAGTAAAACACTATGGACAGGGAAGACCTTGTTAACATTGGCTGACTTAGTTTTGACTTTCTTCTGTGGCTGCGTGCCCTTTCTTTATTGCCTGTGAGTCATGGCCAGGGGAATCCTGTAGTAAGTCCTTTAATTTTAGCAACCGAAAGCATCTCCATGCAGCAATTTTTGCACTGAAATTAAATGTTTATTTTGTGTTGCTCAGGGTTGCTCTTACTTTCTTTCCCAAAATAGTATTTGTAAGAGTTTGGTGCAGAGATCGTGGTAAAGTAGTTAATCGCTTATTTAACCTGTGCTGGGTTTACCTGGACACCTTGAATGAAATGAAATAAAGATTACATTCTGTGTATGATCATTATGCTCCATTGTTGCCTATAATATTTGGTTTCCATCCCTCACAAAACATGATTGTGAAATAGTGTACGCTGTATATTTGAGAGCGCTTAAAGATACAAAGATTTGTGAATAAGTTTTTGCAGATAAAATTACTGTTTTGTTGAGTTGCTCTGTGCCTCGATTTCCCCACGTGAACTATGTGATTTGTATCATCTAGGAATTGTGCAGGAGTGCAGACAGTGACTCAAGTAATAGTTGTACAAAGCTGGGATATAAGAGAATGCATTTGCTGTAAGGCTGTATACCTTCATGGAGGGGAAGAGTCGGGATTTTTGTCTTTTGTTGTTGGTTGTTGAAGACCAGTTAATTTTTTACAACATTCAAAGTCCTGGAGTGACACGTTGTGAAGAATGAATGACCGTATAATTCCTACTTGCAAGACCTAATAGGAAGCTCTAACTATCCACTGTCAGCGTTCATTCTGATAAATGAGTGGTGATGTATTATTCCGTATCCTTTGTGTTCTTGCCTTTAGGTGTTCATTTCAGTGATGGAAGACAAAGTGCAGACACATGAAATAATTACACAGCAAGCTGGGCTGGAGCCTGTCAGTCTGTGTCAAGATCCCTAGACTTCTCGAGTCTTCAAATTGTTGAGCTCTTTTGCTGATTGTTACATTCACTGTTTGGTGTTAAAATCAAATGTGCCCTAGAAGTGGCAAAAAATACCCTACTGTTTTGATGTATTTTAAGTCAGAATTTAATATCTGTGTCCAAAATAGCACTGTAAAACTGAACTCCCCTCAAGCTAAAAACCAGGCTGTTTTGCTTTCCTATTTTACATGCAGAACCTTCTTTTATTTTGGCTTTTGCATTTTGACAGTTGCTCAGCAAAGATGCTTTTGCTCATGACAAATTTGTATGCGCCTTGCAGACAGGTCTTATAGAAGAGCCTTTTGTGAAGGACTGAAAGACGCATCAAACTTGGATCTAAATTTGGGGCTGCTAATTAGCTACATGGCAGACTTGTAGTTTGAGGAATCATAGTCGTATCTAACAGTACTTTACCCTTATTATAAATAATGCCCAAGTTTAAACACTTACTGCTTTTTACCTGTCTTTGTGGTTCAATTTTAAATTTAAGTTAAGAAAAGAGGATATTAGGCTGATTAGCCGAATGTTGCTGAGGTGTTTTGTTAGCAACTAACCCATAAACTGGAAAGTTTAGGAAATAATTGCTGGTTGGTGGTTCAGCTACTGAAGCGCGATCTGTCTACTGAGCACACAGAATAGACTATGTAGTTGTAATTGCTCGATGTTCTCCCCTCTGTTTACTCAGGTACTGCCTCTGCTAACCCTCTGCCTGCTGCAGCTTTTCGTATTTTCTAGTCTAGTAGACATTAATGGAAAAGTCTGCTCTGACAGTGGGTGCTCCAGATTGTAAACGCCGAATCCACTTCAATTTCTAATTGGAGGTGGAGTTGGAAGGGACCTTGGGAAGTCATCTAGTCCAGCCTCCTTTTTGAAGATGGTCTCTTGTCACAACTAGATCAGATTAGCTGGGGTGATGCCTAACTGAATCCTGAGAACCTCCAGGGTGGAAGACTACACTTGTAGCTGTCATCAAAGTAGTTCACCGGCTTCTAGTGGTCCAGTTAGTGTTGTTCCTGTTTAAACAGCTCTGCTCAAAACCCACGTCTTGAAAATAACCTTCTTCTAAGGAGGGTTTGAGGGGGGGTGGCTGATGGAGGGAGAAAGCAGATATTTATGGAGAAACTACATTAAGTAATGATGTATATTATAGGAGCTTGTTTAAAAAAAAAAACCAAACACAGAAACAGATGAGTTAACTCAAAATAATATTGATATTATTTTGATATTATTCTTTTTAACCTAAAATTTGGCTTAAAAGCAGTTTGTATGTTGATGCTGCCATGATCCTTTCTACTTTGAAAGTTGCTCTTCGTTTAGACAAAAGGTTTCTTCTTCAGCAACGTGATTTTACAGCATGATAGACGATAAGCAAATCTAATGCTATCTAATCTTAGGTGTTTCTAAGGAAGTGAAACGAATTTCTTGACATGACAGAGCAATGGTGGTTCTTGTATGCCACTTGTAAAATGAGCTTGTTGACAGAAAATGCCAGGTAGGCCTATTTTAACATGTGATTATGCTTTTAAAATGAAAATTTATTTTCAGTACAAAGATAGCAACTTTAACACCACAGACAGAAAATCAATTATAATTTTTGCTGGTACAGCTAAAATATTATCTGCTGCTACTAATTTTTTTGCTGTTCCACAATTGCTGTCTTCCCTCTGTTTTTTTTATTAAGTCATCGATGGGGATAGAAATTCTTAAATTGAAGCCCGAGTGTTGTAATATCCTTCTTTCTCTCCTGCTATGTACTTTTGCATGTCTGCAGTGCCATGGTTGAAACATCTATTCCTGTGCTTGTATGTATTGTAGTCACTTAATTTTTATTGTGTCTTAGGCATTGTTCTCCTCCAGCAAGCTCTTATGCAAGTTAATCAGTTTTCTTTTGCTATTAATTGCTTTATTAAGTGTCAGTTTATATTGGATCTTAAAGATCTGCATTTTGCAAATCTCTCAGATACCTTCTGCTGAAGTTCTTCTCCACAGATCTTAAAATGCTGCTTTAAACAGGATGGTCCTTTGTTTTCAGGTTGTTTCAAATATTTCCTTCTCTGTTAACTTGTTCTGCTTGGTTGTTTTGAGAACTTCTGGAAAGAACTTTTCTCTCTCACAAAAGGCCTATCCAGATTGACTCTCTTTGCTTTCAAATCCTAAATAAGTAGTTCATGTCCATCTCCTGAGTGTGAAGGATAGGATCTATTGAGAAAAGTTCAGCTCTTATTTGAGCCTGGAGCTTCTCCAGATGTGTCAGCACTGATGCAGTGTGGCATGTGAGGATGGAAAGTGCTCCTTGACTGCCCTGTGATACTGGGAAGCTTGTGTACACATGTGTGTTTAAGCAAATGTTTGGGTTTTTTTTCAAGTCCTTGAAAAAAGTAAAATGAACCCTTTGTTTTGTTTGCCTGTATTTTGTGTCTTGTGCTGTTGCTGACTTCTCACTAGTGGCAGCTTACAAAGAAGCCTGTTTTCAGTATAACAGGATGGGCTACAGAAAGATGGTTAAAGCAGAGAAGCTCTCAGTGCACCTGAGGATGAAACTATAACTACATTTGATTTGGTTTTAGTCAAATTTTCTTTTTCTGCTTTCCCATCTTCATGCTTCCTTTTCAGAGATGATGTGCAATGTTTGTCCTTTGCCAAATAGTTATACAGTACAATCAACCGCTAATATTTTTGTCTCTCTTAAAAATACCTATGGAGTGCACCTTGGCCTTCCTAACTCCATCCCTGCACAACCAGGCAGCATCCCTATGCTCTACCCAGGATATCAGTCTCTGCTTCCATTGCCTGTGCATTTCCTTCTTGCCCTTTAGTTTGACCAGAAGGTCTTGACTCAGCCATGCTGGTCTTTTGCCTCCCTTTCCTGATTTCTTACATCTGGGGATCAAGAGCTTTGGCGCTCCATGGGAAGTTGGGGTGGTTGGAGTCCCCCAGCAGGACTAGATCCCGCGAGCGTGATGCGTCCTGTAGCTGGAGTAAGAAGGCTTCGTCAATTGGCTCTTCTTGATTGGGCGGCCTGTAGTAGTCAATAATTAAATGGTTAAACAAAAGCCAAATACAGAAATGTGTGTCAAGGCAGCGAGGAGTGAATGCAAAGTGAGCATGAATGGAGAGCTCTCTTGAAACATCTGCAAATTCACTGATGTTTCGAAATATAACTGCAGAACAATCTTTAGAGGTGATAGATACCTTTGGTAATATTTTATCTGTTTCTGTAGGGCATCAGCTTCAACTGGTTGACTCTCCATAGCTACATGCTAGCTAATTAATCATATAATTTGCGGTCGTGTTACTAGGTGAACCTGCATCCTGGTAGCAGCATGAGTTTGAGATAACAGTTTCCTAATGATCGGAATAGCTGTAATAGCTCTGGCTCTTGTGGTTGACTTCAACTTTCCCTCTGGTTGCTTTTAGAAAAATCTTTGATATACAGTTACTTTTAAAGGAAGTTCTGTCTGCTAACACAGATAATTTGCAGCTATATGTATTAATATAGCTGAGTCCCATTCTCTGCTTTATACAGTATATTTTTAATTAAAACATCATACCACAATAATACATTGGTATATATATTGTAAATGTGTTTGATGTCAAACTATTCTGTAGCTTTTACTCTGTGATGAAGCAGAAATCTTTTTTTATTTATTTATTTTAGTATGTTTTTTAGTTTATGCCATCATCAGACCTTTTTCTAGGAAAATCTAGAGCATTCTGTTGGGTGGAGTACTTCAGAAGATTTGCCTAGAGAGTTTTAAATCAAAATATTATTGAAATCTTTCTTTACAAGAAACCTTTAAGCTTGGACAGTGTAGCTGTATAATGTGAACAGCCATCTCAAGAAAAGGAAAAATGTAAATAGTAAGTGTAAAACAAAAAATCCAAAAATAACCTTGCCTTAAAATACACTAACATTTATCTCCATGTTTAAAATTTTGTCTGTGTGCAGGCAATGTCTTTAGTCAGTGTAAAAATCTAATTAAATCTTCTCATGGTAGTGATTCATGGCTGACCCTCTCTTTAGGAGCATCTTCTTAGAATAATAAACCACTCCCTGCTGAGAGCCACTGTCACTGACAGACAGGCGAGACACTTTGGCTGCTGATTAGAAAAGGTTGATCAGGCTGGAATTGTCTGCGGAGTCTGCAAGAAATCTTTTATTGTCCCTTCTGTACCAGAACTTTTGAGATTTGGCAGAGTCCGAGTTCACACTTGGACCATGTACCCGTGGTCCCATCCAGTGGTGGATTATTTCATGCCACTCATTCACATTACAGAAGGCAGTTTTTTTATAATTTTTTTTCTTTTCTTTCTTTCTTTTTTAAATTAAGGACTGGGAGCGCACAGAGACTTTTTTTGTCTGTACCTATTTACTATTAGAAATTATCTGACAATTTGGAATTTCTTTCCTTTGGGTAACCAACTTGACATTCCTTAAGGGAACTTGCTTTTTACAAGTTTTCAGCTTGATATTCATGAAGTGGATGCTCAGAATTAACGAAATGTACCTGGGAACAAAGCTGGACAGTGTTAATAATCATGTTGGTATTTACCTAAGGGGATCTTCATTCCTGTTTTTCACTTAGGCAGTTTTTCTGTTAGTATACTTACATAAGCAGAATTGTATTATTTTTTTAATAGGCTGAGCATTTCTCCCTGATAGCACCAGCCACGGCAGTTTTAAAGGGGTTATTCTACTTTAGATATAGTTGGCATAAAAGCTGGTTTATGTTTAATTTTTTTTAGGGAAGCTCAGCAGGTGATGTAAAGCGATGCAGGTAGAAAAATATACTTCTGAAGAGACCTGTATTTGCTTACGATGGTGGGTACTTTGGCTTCAGTCCAGCTTTCAGCCCCATGAAGTGCTTCAGACTCTGCTCTGCCTGTTGCGCACAGCGGAGAAGCACAGGCGGAGCGGAGACTCTGGCGTTAAGAAGCCCCGGTGAACATAAAGCCTGTCTGATCTCCTCTGGGGCTGCACACTGAGCCCTGTGTGCGAGGGGAAATAACATCGAATGAGAGGGAACCTGATTACAAGGGTGGGAAAATGGCCAAAAAGATGTGGCGAATTTCTGCAGTTGCTCTGCTGAGGTGTCTGGGCCGTGTTTGGCAAGCCTGAGTGACCATGAGAAGCTCTTTCCTTTAACTGACTCTGTTGTTTAAAGAGAAAAATTTTTTTCAGAGAATTTGCTTAAGGGAATTAGCCCTCCTCCCCCACATTGGCTTTCAGTGGAAGCCACGCAATTAATTTCCATGGGCCCTATAAAAATCCCAAATGAAGAACAGCTTGTCATGTTGGAGGAAGAAGTGATGAAAGTGTATTTTTTAGAAAATAATATTTTGAAGGGCTTCTGTCTCCTAACTGTTTGTACTGGGAGAGTCTTGGGTTTATAAATGCCTAATTGTACTTGTTATATGCAGGTTTTGTACTGGAGTGTGAAGATGACCTTGAAGGAGTCTTTTGATAAACCTATGAGTTTTAAGGTAGATTTTTATCTCTGTAGTATCACAGGCAGATCGAAATACTTGGTCAGAGCATAATCCTGAAGGGAAAAAAAATCAGGACTAATTAAGAAAATCCCTCAAGAAAACTTAAAGTAGGTGATCACAGAGTCTGGTGCAGATTAAGGTAATAGATAGCACTATGTCTTAGCTTGGATCTGTAGGAATGAAACAGTTTTGTGTAAAAGCTGAGTATCTTCATCCCAGTAGTTACTAACAGGTCATGAAACACTCGATGTGGTAGAGTCAGTAACTGCACAACACAGCACATGAAGTAATGATGGTTGAAGCTCTGGTACACATGCTGGTGCCTGCATTGAATGCAGACATGGCAGAGACAATAAGCTGTTGTGTCTTCAGCTGAAGTTACCAGTGAGACAGGTTTTCAGAGTACTGAGCTATTGTGAATTTAAAGGATTTTTTAAAACCACATGATACTGGTTGCAAGCCAACAGTGTCATTTAAGTAGGGAACATTTTTTGAAAGCAGAAAATGTCAGGGTTTTGGTAACTGAACTAATACAAACAAAACCTGTCATATGAAGTGGTCTGTTCTACTCTCCTGTTTTGATATGTTAGCTGTTCTGCAGAGGGTTATATCCTTATTCCTCCCTTTCTCCCATCTTCTGGAATTTTTGTTGCCTTCACAAGGTTCTGGGACTTGCTCTGCCTAACATAAATGATTGCTAAGATCTCTTTCTTCCAGCAGTGCCTTGTCATACGGTCAAGCACAGTGTATAAAAAGGTCTAACTGTGCACAATGTGGTACACTTCCTATTCATCAATCTCTCCACCCAAAGGTAAAATCTTGCTGCTTTTGATAGGTATAGAATACATAGTAGGTATCATGCATCATCTGTTGCTTTTCATACAGGGAGGTAAGTACTGTAATTTCTGCTCTGTTGAGGGAGAAATAAAGCACAAAGAAAGAAAGTGAGAAGACTTTGCTATTGAAGTAATTTTTCAATAGCAGAGCTGAAAATAACATGTTAGAAAATACTGAATTAGAACTTTAGAAGGATGGATTGAGGAATGGCAGCATGGAGTAACGTACAGCATCAAGATCCCATCAGCTACTCTGTCCACACGGTGGGACCTTTTCCATCCACAGGGAGCCCCATTTTGTTTGGGGACCTGGCTGGGCAGGTGGGCCGAAAACCAGCCCAGCCCCTCTTCTCTTCTAGAAGCGGGACTGAACTTGGTGCATTGAGTCCTTTATCGAAGCACCGTCTCATGTTTACTGACCATCAGAGTGTCCCAACTGAATCCTCTCTCCCTTGCTGCAGGATTGAGTAGGGAGCACAGGAGAGGTGGCTTCACTGCGCAGTGTGGACCTGAGCAACTTCAGCTGAACTGTGAGAGGTGGAGATCATCCATCTCTCACACCCCAGCACGGAGAACTGTGTGTAGTTTGTGCAAACTATTTTCTGCAAAGGCCGGATGGATTTCTTGACTTGAGCTTTTCCTGAGATCTTTTGGCACAGCTTTACTGTATGGAAACATGTGTGTGCGTGCACATTTAGGCTAACAGGTGGGGCACAAATTGCTTGACAAGTTAGGAGTAATTCAAGAATCATCTTTGTAGATAAACACTGATGTAATAACTCTGATTCTCATCCAGACCCCTGAAAATTACTGTTGTTAGCATTTATTGTTGGGCTGTGAAGCAACATCTACTTTCATGAAGAAGTGGAAATACAAACAATACCTATGTGCTGTGAAGTATTGCTTCTGAAATTCTATTACCACTGATGCTGCATAGTTAGGGAGGGCTGTTTTTCCTCTCGAGGTACGTATAAAGGAGTTAATGATGTTTTCCGTAAAGCATGGACCAGTAACAGGCTCAGACAAGACCTGGTGATGACTGTAAAGTAGATTCATGCTTATTCTGTTAACCAGCTTTCACACATTCTAATGTCCATATTCCTCTCTTGATTACTGCTGTGAATTTAAAGGCATTTTGAAGAGTGTTCCACATCATACAAAGAAAAGTATTTCAACAATATAATAAAATATCTATGTGAATTTGACTGCAAGGTCCCTATTTGTTACTTAAAGTTTTCCTTTTTAAAGTTACGCTCTTTAAGGTGGTACACTGGAATTTGATATTGTGAACAGATGTGTCTCTGCTCCGTCTTAAATAATAAACTGTGCACTGACAAAATACATGTTTTCAGAGCACATTAAATAACTGTTCATATTTAACTTAAATATGCAGATGTCCTGAGATTGTTTGATTCAGGGGCAGGTCTGCATCTCATGAACATTCAGCTCAATACCCTGTGTGCGTTTGTAGCATCGCTCTCAGCTCCCACCTTTGAGGACATTCCTTGCATTTATACCAGGTCGCTTATCAATGGATTCACAGTAGCGCTGAAGAATTCAGAGTTATGATTGTTGTATAAATGATGCAGTATAAGTAACACATTTTACCATAAACCAATATTTTATTGTTTATTATAGCATGACCCCAGTGTACAGTATTCCTGGCCTGTGATGTGTGGTCCCAGCAAGGAATTGTGCTGGCATACAATTTGTGCAGCCACACAGGGAGCTGAATCATTAAACTGGTTTAGATTTAAACTAATGCATTTTTGTTCTCTTTTCTTTTTTTTTTTCTTTTCTTTTTTTTTTTTTTAAAGCCAGATCAGTTGTGTGATCCAGCTCTTCCAGCACAGCAGAGTTGCGGGGGCCGTACACTGCAGCGTGCGGGAGGGGATGTGTCAGTGCCTTATGTCACTATTGGTGCTGAAGTCTGAAAATTGTTGAATCACAGCCTCAGGTTTCTAAATGTCTTTGTAAATCCAACCCTAAAAACACTCTGCCTTGGCTTCTAGAGAACTGTCCAAACGACTTCGCATGTATCCTTAAGTGCTGTACCAGGTTTGGCCTTTTGTGAGTGAGAAGTGCAGATGGTTAAGTGTTTGATACAGCTCTATGTGCATATGCTTTTGAAGCCGACCACCCTGTGTTTATATGTAAACACTTTGAGACTATTTAAGCACATAACTTAATCTTTTGCATCCACTCAATAATGAAACGTAATTCCTCTATGACCGAAATAACATCCCCGGCAAAGTTGAAAACAAGCTAACTTGCAAGAATAAATGGGAAGCTGCCTTCTTGCGGGTTTGGAGTAGAATCTTTCAGCGCTTTCAGATGTGTGTTGTCTCACTTTTCCACAACAGGCTGGGGAGGAGTTGACCTTGAATCTTAGCAATTTTGTTCTTTAGGACCTTTGTCCAAAGTCACATAGGAAATTTGTTCCTTACAATCTACACATTCTGGTTTGCTTCTTTCCACACCTGTGGATCCTTATTACCAAGACACTCCAGTGCCCAAACTCCCTCATGTTGATCATGTGTTGTAGCCCCAAGACTGAAAAGCTTTGTATAAATTGAGAGACGCAGGTTTGCCCCTTGTGCCCTCAGCTTACCTCATGGTAGTTAGAAGTCAGTTATTTGAATGAGGTAACATTTTTCCTTTATAATGTGTCATGAATAAAGATTTCACAGCAGGAATGAGGCATTGAAGGAGTAGCAGAAGATGGAGTTGGTGTGCAGATGGGATGGGAACAGAAGGAAACAGGACGAGCCAGGAGGAGCCTGGCTGGAGTCTTCCACCAACAGAAAGCTGGAAACTGGGTGAGAAGAGAGAAGGAACCACTGAAGCAGTTTGTTCAGAAAGAACAAGAGGACGGTGTTAACAACTGTAAGAGAAGGCAGCCTGGCAAGGAAGTGTATAGCTGGAGGAGAATTTGCTCAAAACAAGCAAGTGATTTTAGAACCAGAGCCAGGAAACGTGAGCGTTTTTATAGAGGTTCTAGAGATGAAAAGCGCAAGAGCCTGAATTAACAATTTAAAAAAAATAAACCACCACAAAACCTGTGGAATTTGAGGAAGGAGGCAGAGACTTCCAGGATTGATGCACAGATGTCACAGATTGTGCCAGCTGTCTCATTTAGTCTTGAGACTTGAAGTCGCATTCTCAGCATGAGAATTGTTGAATTTCTTTTCACGCTCTTCATTGCCTAGCCAAGCAGGAAGTTTCATCTCACAGAAGCTGGCAGAGGTCACTGTTTTAATAACTATTGTTAATTGATGCTTCTGAAAAGCTTTCTATCAACTTGAATTTGCTACCTGCAGAGACTTGCTCAGCAGGTAGCTGAATCAAATTAAAACTTTAATTCATTGATTAGTAAAACGCACTAGAACTGTGACTACCTTCTATCTTTTAAAATATAATATTCCTCTAGTTAGGTCTCCTGAAAACTGTTCAGTCTCTTTATAAAATTTGTAAGACTTAAAATCCTGCCACTGCTAAAAGCTTTAAGTTATATATTGAGTCTGGTTCTGCAAAAAACAGCCATTCCATAGGTCTTAGTAAAGTGCAGGCAGGCACTTTGCACCGATGCCTTTATTAGCTACATAGAAAAGAGTCTGCAGGATCAGCCCCTACTTCTGAAATATCAGACATGTGAAAAGAAATTATTAGCTGTCTCGAAAAATAGTAACTAAAAGCCAAAAAAACAAAAATCTGGGAGCAAGTAATCTAGTTAGAGGGAGAATGTGTGGAGATTTTCCCGGATTGCTGTCCAGAATATCATGAATCCAGATTCAACAGATTGGTAGAGTTTCTCTTTGTCTCATATGTCGTGTTTTTTCCACTGAGTGTATGGGAATGATTACGCTCTTTTGTATTATAAATGTGTACTTCTCTCTCTTCTTCTGTTTTCCCAAGATCATTTAGCAAAATTTTCTTTCTTCTGAAAGACCTCCTTAGAAAATTATTAATACCTATATTTCTAATTTTTAAATTGTTGTATTGAGTGGAAAAAATGAACAGCATGGAAGTTAAACGCTGTGTGGGATAAATGCTATTTAAATCTTGTCTAAGCTGTTAAACATCACACCAACATCAGATTGCTGGATCTAATCCAGTAAAAATAAAAAAAAAAAATATGAAGAAGAGAGGTCACATTAGATAACTAAGCCATCTGTCCAGTGTGGAATTGAAAGGCATTTATAATGGATTACTTTTCTATATTACTGTCTTTTGGGGGGCCTTTGTGTGAATCAAAGAGATGTTAGAAAACCGTTCATCTACAAAGGTGGTTCCTGATTTATTTCTACCTTGTCAACCTGATGTTTAGTTTGAAACTTCTCGTTTAGCATTTTCCATAACTAATTAGTCCCTTATAAATAGTATTTTCTAACTGGCTTCAAAAGTGTCTTTTGTCTGTTCCAGGCATTGTATTGTATTCTTCTAATAATGGACTAAAGGATTTATGTAGACGCAAAATGGCAGAGAGGTTTTTCAAAGAGTATCTCTGTTGCTTTATTCCAGTGTTGATTTCTTTGCATGTTCATAACACAACTTCATTTGGAGCATAACATTTGGAATTAATTTTAGTCATTGCTAGCGTTCGTGAAGTAGATTGTTGTGTTTTGACTTTTGCAGTGTTAATATAGCATGTTCGTGGAAGAAAGTATTCTACTACATTAAAATGAAAACAATTTATAGTGTTGACAGCCTTGAAGAGCATCTGATGTCAGGTCTGATCTTACTGGCACATTCAGATACATACCGCTGAATGATACCATTTATCATTTTTAAAATGAAGATTTTTCTGTCAAAAATATAATTTTAAAACTTTCTAAAAAATAATGAATCTGTGTCGTGGAGGAGAGAAGGACAAAAATTATTGGAGAGGGAAATTGGTACAAGTTTTGTATATAGAGAATTTAAATACTGTGCTGTAATCGGATATGTAGACTACTGGGTATGATCTTCTGCAGTCATTTGTGGTCTGTCTTTAAACCTTTCTGAGCACCCTTTGCCTCATAGAGGAGCAATAGGGAGGGGGTTTGTCTAGATGCTCTATTCAACCCTTCCTGGGTGGAACAATGTTCTAGGTCAAGAGAGGATGCTACTACCATATAATTTTAGCTGGTGTTTATTTTTGAGAATTCCATTAAATTTTTTTTCTTAAGATGAAGATATGCCAAATGGTTGAGCAAGTCTATTTCCATTTGCTTTTCTCTACTTTGCGTTATTTGTCCTGGATTTGTAAATGCTCATTCCAACCAGCATCTTTTATAAGTACGAGAAAACTGAGATATGGTAAGTACGTTAAAAGTTAGAAGTGCTTATTGGCAAAGTAAAATTAGACTTTTCTCCATCTTCAATTGCTACGCTTCTCTGAGACTGCGTAAGAGGTTCTGTAACATAAATAGGAACTATCATATTTTTGAGCTAAAACTGACTGGGCAGAGATGTGTAAATTGTGACTCTGCTTATTTTCGCACTAAATTAATGTATTTCAGCTCTATAAAATGAGTTCCAGAGAGTAGCTTTTTCTCTGAGCCTCTTCCCAGCCAGCCTCAGGAGTGCACTTTATCCTGTCTTTATCGTATGTTCTTCAGTTTTCTTTAAAGTCGTCGCTAGTTACACTTTTACATTACTTTCCTGCATCTGATTTATCATACCCATCCCTTTGCAAGATGTTTTACCAGATGTCCTCTCTGAAGGGCATATCTGTAGAAGAATTTTGCCTTAGATTAGGTTGTTTGTCATTTTATATTTGAGGCCGCCATGTAGTCAGGCTAATTTAGTAATTATATATGCATCTTTGAAGAATCCTTCTGTTCTGATGTGTCCTCAGGAAACCCTGTTGTCTACTTGAAAAAAGGCAAAGGGGCAAAATAATGCTACATACATCAGCGCTCTTTTATTATACTGGTCTTGGATTTTCTCTGGCATCCCCTTGACTGAGAAGAGAAAGCAAAAGGCTCCTGTGTGGAGGGTCCTGATGGAGTTGCTGAGCCTTGCTGAAGTAAAACGTTGTATTTCATTTTAATTTTCTTTTTTTGTCAAATGACCTATGAAGAGTGATACAACATTAACAGGCTTCTAAGCCCAAAGTATCTTAGTAAGTCATCTTTAAGTTCTTTCAGGAGCTGATTAAGACAAATTAGAAAATTTCTGGTTTGCTGTATGTTTGATTTCACTGAAAGAGAAGACTCTTCAGGAGGTCCCTATGAATTCCCTGCACTGCCTTAACCTGCTCAGGTAGTACAAAGTAACAGTTGGGCTTGAGTCAAGTTTTAAGGCAGGTGGTCAAGACAAGTTTTACATTTAACAAATAATTGTACCCAAGAAAGAGTTGAAGAACTGATTACCTCCAGCCAGTCTGGATCACATTTTCAAAGGATAAATGTGCGTGTCCACTGGCATTTTTCAGAAGGACCTAAGCAGATTAAATGCCCAAGCCCAACTGTTGTTTATGTAATTTGAAATTACTTGACTTTTTCCTTCCTTACTGCATATAGACTGTGTCAGTGTCTTATTTTATGTAACTTCATTCTTTTTCTTTGGTTTTAACATATTATTGCCCAAAGCTTGGAATATTAGAAAACTTAAGTTATGCAATGGTCTGCATCATAGCGTGCAAGGTGAGAAGACACATTCCCACACTAATCGAAAAACACAGAATCTCCCCCTGCCTGTTTCACAGTCTCTATTCACACACAAGCAGTAGCTGAATTTATTTGTGGAGCCTGGAGTAATTGCGTTTATGAAATAGTATGAACTCTCATGTTGTATAAAAAAAAAACTATGGGATTGAGTAACGTTTAAAATCAATGAGGTGCGTCCTGTCCGTGTGTAACTTACTCATCCTGAAGCAGCGTCTTGCTCGTCTCCTTTTTCACTGTGCTGAGGAAGTTCTTGGCTTATGGATGTTTTGACTTTGCTTATCAGCAAGTGAGCTGTTAATGAGTCATTCCAGTGAATGGGGAAAGGATTTTCTGCACGAGAGGTGTGGATTAAGGTTTTTATGCAAAATTGTCATAACTAATTCCATTCTTTTGTTACTTTTAAAAGTGGGCTGACTCTACCAGCTGTGTAAGTGTAGATTTCTTGATGTTATTTTATTTTTTCTGATGATTTTTAATCCCTTGCAAAGTAACAATTGGAGCATAGAACCTCATTGTTTTTTGGGGGCGGGGGGGCTAGCAACTAACATTAGAACTGAATGACTTTGAAGAGCAAGAATTCAACATTTTTTGTCTTTATTTAAGCAGGCTAAAGGGAAATAATTAGATTGTTCAGTTTTACTGTTAATCTAACTGGGGCAACCAATTTTCCCAAAATCTTTTTTTCAGAGCACTGATAGGGGCTCGCATGTAAACGTTTTTATCAATAAATTAATTCATGGATCTGATGGAGTTGCGGAGTTTATAGATGCATATGATAACAAGGCAGCAGTGCCCTTCTCTGCATTCTTCAGGAGAACTAAAAGTGGGACTGGAGGACAGATGAGGGCACAGATGATACAGACTGTCCTATAAACTCTGCTAAAGCAAATACTGTGTATTTTAATGTGTCCAGAGGAATGGCTGAAGGATGAGACATGCCCATGAGATGGGGCGATGTGTCCTGGGAAACAAGGTCTCTGAAAGGAAGGTTTTGCTGTTAATAGATGTCAGCTCTTAATATGATACCAGGAACCAGGACAAGTGTATTCTTGCTCCCTTTGGGCTGCAAGAGCAGAGGGATCCTACCCAGCAGAAAGGATGTTATTTTACCTCTGTTTGATAACCCCAGAGAAACTCCTGGAATGTACTAGCCAGTTTCCGAGTCACCCGTGCATGAAATAAATTGGAAAGTTTCAGAAGAAAAAAAAGTCTGAAGACTTTGAGAAAACCTCTGTCTGGTTAGTTTATCAAAGAGAGGGTAAGGAGGTGACAACGTATGAATTCCTATGTTGGAAGAGTAATTTTGATAATGTATCCTTCAACCCCTTGAGGCAAAAGTATAGAAATATATTGGCGAGAGATTGAGGGTGACAGATTTGGACTAAAAATTAAGTGAGTGCATGTTTTTAAGAGCAGAGTAATTTTCAGAACAACTTACATAGGGCTTTGGTTTGTTTCCTCTTATCAATAACTTTTTGAATTATGTTTACATGTGTTTTTGAAGAATATGCAGGCATCAAAGAGAATTTAATTCAGGAAAGCCAAGGCAAGAGCAAAGAGCATGTGTGTTAATTCTGGGTTTTTTTGTTTGTTTGTTTGGCAGATACGTTGATGATGTGATCAATCGCATTGATAGGATGTTCCCTGAAATGTCCATCCAGCTATCCCGGCCAAATGGGACCTCAGCGATGCTTCTGGTGAGTTGGATCATTTAATCCCTTGAGATGGATTTCTTAAGGGATTGAATTACTGTTCCTAAAATGCAGATTATTAAAGATATTTTTTTTCCCAGAAACGTACTGTTCTTCATTTGTCAGAGGATTATAGGATCTTTCTTGCTCTTAGACAAATGAGTGATAAAAAGAATTTCACCTTTAAACAAAAGATCTATTACTTTCTACGATCACGGTTAAACGTGACTGTGGAAATATGAGTGCAAACTCAAATATTCACTGTTTTTCAGCAGCCCTGGCAATGAGTGAGTCTAAATTATCATAGTTAAGAAGGAAACGAGCGATGAGAGGAAGAAAAGAAAGAGGAAACCAATATGATTTAAATTTGTTCAAATTGTTCTTGGGTCAGTGAGTTTCTGTTATATGATGAAGTCAAGAATTCGCCTTTGAAGTAAATGAACAGTAATGGCTGGAATAGAGATAAACAAGTCCAATACATTTGACTTATTTCTGCCTGACCAAGCAAGATTTTATTCCAGAAGAACCTATTGTTCACATCCATTTTCAGAGGCAGCTCTTTGCTTATCACAAGAGAAGTCTTAAAGCTTTTACTCTAAGACAGCAATGTGGAAGTGGAGTCTGTAGCGTGGCAGTTGGATGCTGATTTTCCTCTAGTAGGGTGAAAGGCAGAAGTCGCACCTTTTGCCAAATTTTAAATAAAACTAGAAAATATACCATACACACAGGTGAAGAACTGAGACTGGATCAGTCTTTTCCATCTCAGATTGCTCATGGCACTTCCTTTCAGTTTTCCCTTTCTCACACAGGCTATTACAAAAGCGTTGGGTGTAGTGTACATGTGAGTAAATTTCTTGTTTCCAAGCAAATGGTAAAATGAATCTGACAATCAGATATTTTGTCAAAACAAAATTGTTGAGTCAATATAAATCAATGTTAGGATCACTCCTTAGATTTTATATTGTTTTTAGAGTTTGTTGACTTCAAAACACTATTCTGGTTAGATTTTTGCCTATATAATTCAAATGTTCTGTTAATTTCTCTATAGTAAGTATAGCTATGGTTATGTTTAGTTTTAATTAATCAACTGTCTAACATCCCATTATTAACTTTCTTTGAACAGCCCAAAATTTGCAAGAGATTAACTGAGTCAGAGGTTAAAATAAACAGCTGGCATTAAACATTTAATCTGCAATTGTTGGATTCACGAAGTGGAACAATATATTCCAGAAAAGAATTGAATTAATCAGTGGAGTCTTAAGAGCCTATAAGTCTTGGAAACTCTTGCATTTCGTCTTAAGCTGACTTTATATTTAACGATTTTGCTATAGAAAACTGTCTGGGTTTACTTCTTTACTTTGAAACCCTTTCTATTCTCTTAGAGCCCCTCTTTACATGTAGTGCCTTCTACTTCTGGTGACTTTTTGAGGTCAGAAAGTAGATGATGCTTTTCAAGATTCAGGCACAATTAGGAAATTGGATAAATTATCTTGGATGTGACTGGTGGGTAGGGTGGAAGGATGGTAAATGTAAGAGAAGCCCCTTTTACAAGCAGTAGTAATTTAGCGATTTCCAGTTGCTATCTAAATCAAGGTTATTATTGTTGGTACAAGATTGCAGCCCTGTACTGATCCAGTGGTATGCATATTTTCCTTGGATCAGAGATCAAAAAGATTGTTTTTAAAGTATTTTTGTATGTGATTGTGTGATGGGTTTATCATTTTTTCTTTTAGGCAGGTTTTCCCTCTTTCCCATCTGTCTCAGTTGATGTTGCCAATATGGCACTTTCCATCTGGCCCTGACTGCTACAAAAGCTTTTGCTGTTTTCAGCCACAAATCATTGAGTGAAAGGTGCTGCAGGACGGGCAGTGTGAAGAGCACCTCCCCCAGAAGAAGGGAGGTTTCTTCAGAACTTGCGATTTCTCACTCTGAACTTATCCCAAGTTAGATTTGGAGTTGCTCCCTTGCAGCAGCGTGGTTTACTGCAATACCAAAGCATTCAGATAATGCTTATTTTGTTTAAAAATAGTTCACAACCCTGCTGCTTGTCCAGAGTTAATTAACTAACTGTATAATCTCAACCATTTTCATCCTTGCACTGTTCATATCATAAATGCTGCTGCTCAGGAAGGTCTTTGATGCAGAGGTCTAGTTGTTCTATTAAGACATATCTTTAAACACAATCAGTCCATTTACCAGGAAAAAAACATGTATTCATCTCCAAAGGTGGTAAGCTGGTAAGCACTATACATATTTTAAGAATGTGCAAATGATTGGAATGAGATGGGGAAGAAGGGGAAGGGAGTGCCTGTGAGATTCTTCAAAACTTCCGAATAGCTGGAGACTTTGCCAAATAAATCATCCTTAGGAAAAAAAAAAAGCCCTAATGCAGAAAGTTTCAGCCCCAGACTGTATGACTTCATGTGCATATGGAAATCAATTTATGTCTTTAGCTGTAGAGGTGGGACTGTCATGGTCTAAGGTTCATCTGGTGTTTCAAGAGGAATAATTCCCAGCCCTGTGAGCCTGCTGGGCTGACCCTTCTGGCCAGTAACCTCTGTGTGAAGCTGGGTTCTTCCTAAGCAGGGCACGGCTCTCGCATCAGCCCAGAACCTCAGGCAAAAAGAAAAATAAACTATTCCTGAGAGCATAAATGCTGTGTCTTGAAAGGTTGCTGCCTCCCAGTCCTTTGAGGTTACAGCTTCCTCCAGACAATAAGGAGAGGTTTTTTCTGCTTTAGATTTATACACAGCAATTGTACCTCATTAGTCTGGATTTATGCTACACAGACCAAACACATAAATAATTGAAACCTTTCCGAGCTGTGTGAAATCCTCAACTGATTTTAAAAGCAGTTTATCATGGCATTTCAAGGTGCTGTTTAATCCCAATCTTCACTAGTGATTTTTCAATTAATCTTTTAATCGCACTATGCATAAAAAAGACTAAACATAGAATTATATCGGCTTTAATAACAGTGTTATGCAAAATTAATTTCCAGCAGCAGCAGAGGGAACTGCGGACTCCTTAAGGTTTTTGTGAGATTTTGTTGGTCAAATGCCAGGAATTGTAAATAGATAAACCTCGTCTCCTATGTTAAGAAAACATGAATTGATTTTTAATTAATGAGAAATACCTAGATTTTTGCTTGTTTTGAATGATTAGTTGTATTCCTAGATATACCTTATTTTTTCTAATAGAATAACTTGTTGGGGTGATTGTTTCACACACCTTGTTTCCATTATCAAAATTCATAATATTTTCTTTTTCAGTGCGAAACACTTAAATGCTCTGTACAATTCATTCGTTAATATCATAAATATTTTAGAAAACAATAAACATTAGCCCCATTTTCCCAGCTGACAAATATAACTTCCTTAGGCTCGTGCACTCAGCCAGTCCTAGTCAGGTGCAGATTTTCTTGTCTTCATCTGGGAACTACTTTGTCTTTAAAATCATATATATAAAAACACTAGCATAGAAGTTGCAAACACTAGGTAAATATTTTTACAGATAATTAAATAGTTTTCTGTAATTTCAGCTGTTTCTAAAGGATAATTATATGTATAAGTAACTTCCAGTTTCAAAAATGGCATTGTTTCTGCCAAACTAAAGCTCATGGCAGAAAGCACGATTTCTTCTTTTCATGTTATCTTAGAAATTTTTGATGAGAAATTATTTTTTTAATGTATACTGATGCCTAGATTTTAATAGATCTCATACAAAATATGAAACGTGTTTTTATACGATTTTATTAATTCCCCATATAATCAGATGCATTCTCATTTAAACTTTCAAGTCTTGTTCCAAGCATTTTAAACAATCTGATTGTATGAAATGGGGCTGTATTAATTGCAAATAGACATCTGTTCTCTAAAACGGAATACTTTCTTGTGTCTCATTTTTGTTTATCAGTGTTTTACATAAAATCATTATTATTTTTTGTTGGAAAAGGAGATTCTAAAATATATTGTTTGCCCATTAAGAATGGCCCTCAAACTGATTTTTTTCAAAAGACCCTGATCTTGAAGAACTGGGAGAAGCGAGGGGGAAATTTGCGAAGTGATTTGAAATAAGTATTGATGTCTTACTTGATTGGAAACAATTTAATGCTGTTCTTTTCAAAACAATCTCTTTTCTCCGAAGCTTTTGCAATGTAAGTGTCCCTCCTTACTGGGCTGGAGGCTCGTTAGGAAAGGAGTGCACGGTAGCACTGGATAAAGGTAGGCAGGTTCGTGGTGGGGACATGAATCTGCTGATCACATTTGGTGGCTTAGACACCTAATTTTAGGCACATAGGATGAATACTCATTTAGGAACTTACTCTCTTGGAAACACTAGCTGGGTTTTGGCGTTTGTTGAAGCTACTGGGACGTTTAAAGATGTTTTGAGTGATCTGGATCTTGAGGAATCACTTCTGAGCTCATGGTGGGACTGTTGGTGGCTTCACAGTTTCTCTCTTAAGATTGAGTGCCAGCATTTAAACAGCATTAAGCCAGTACTTGAGGTCACGTATGCAGAGGAAGAATGTCTTGAATCAATGAAGTATGTGAGCAGGGTGTATTCTCTGCTTGTCTAATACAAGAATGAGGAAGATGAAGAAGCGTCTTCTAATGGGAAAGTGAGCAAGAGTAGAAAAAGTAGAGAAAGACTAGTGAGAAATTTCCTCAGCTTTGCTCCCTCCACAGGGCACCTGTGGCCCAGGACTGCTCTCCAGTCCCAAAGGTTCCCAGGTCTGTGACATGGGATTTATATTCTCCCATAGATTTATATTCTGCAAGATCAGACATCGTTTTCATCCCTGTAAAATTCCTGTGTGCTATAAATTGGAATGGAAAAAGAGACAGAATCCAAGTCATCACCTGTAGCAATGCTGGACTAGGGTGACCCTTCCCCTAGTGACTGGCCACTGGCAAAATTTCTCTTTTAACCTTTGAACAATATTCTGTGCCAGTTTGTTCACCTTGTTAAAAGAATATGCCATGATACCGAGGGAGAGGATCACCAGCTCATCCCTAATATGGCAAAATCTTTTAAAGTCCTTGCTTTATGTTGACTTTTTATCATGCACTATTGCAATTAGGTTAGAGTAATGAAAGGTAAATTCCAGCCCTTACATAAAAAAAGAAATCCTTGTAAAGAACCTAATTAGTATGTTTGTTTATTTAGACTCTAATGGCTTAATTGCATCTTATCTTGCTATTTACAAATAGGCATCATTAAAGAATAATGAGCATGTGAGGGAAAGCTCAGCATTCATACCAACAGCAGATGAGGCATAGGAAAAAAAAACCAACTAGTTGAAAGTCTGGGTGGGATTTTTTTTTTTTTTTTTACTTTATTTTTAATACAAAACCTTACTTTTCAGTATACAGAACTGATTTCCAGGCACTATACTGATTGGTAAGACAGCTACACGAGTGGGAGGACAAGCTTATGGCTGGCTCCATGGTGAGGAGCAGGTGCCTGGCCTTTTGCTGGAAATACATACAGCTTGGTTACATCTCTGGTTTGGTGGTGCCTTACTATTTTCTAAGGTGAATAAAAAACGCTTACAAACCTGGGCTCCTTTTTATAGTAGCAGGGAGGTCCCCATGTTAACTGAAACTAATGTTTTCTTTCTTTTAGCTCTGCATTGCAGAGCATCTGCAGCTCAAATCAGCAGCAAATTCCCTGGGATGCTGAGAGGAAAGCTGGAGCTTTGGGAATTTTTTGTATAGAGTTGGAGCTTGGTGTTTTCAGCATACTTTTTCCTAATGTCAAACTTTTAAATGAATTTTAAGAAGAACATGTGTTAATGCATTTTTAAATTTTTTTATAAAAGGCTCTTTCATTTGGCATCAGTTTCAGTGAGAAAGCAAAATTCAAGGGGGGGCGGGATTTCAAGCTATTTCCTCCAGGCAGAATTCTGATCATGGTAAATTAATTTTGATCCTTTTATTTTCGTAAACCAATTTTGACCCCAGTTCTTACTTATTGGGAGAGGTGCTTACTTCTTTTCCCATCGTAAGTAATGTTAAATGGGAACTTTTTTAGCAGTCTTACAAGAAATTATCTAAGCCATTCTCACTGATTATTCTGTTTCCCTCTCCCCCTTTCTTGGCATACAGTGTCTGTCATATGCTCTTTGAGAATTATCTTGGTGATAGATAAAATATTTTTAAAACTGGGATATTTCAAGAAGATTTTTATTTTATGTATCTTTGTCAGAAAAGCTGCATAATATTGCAGATTTCAGTCAGCTGCCTGTCCTACCTTCTTCTGGAGCTTGCCATTTTAGGAAGCAGGGGATTTATGAATAACTTAACTGTCTGAATTTAGTATACTTTAGTTAAAAGGAAGTTAGAAATACATTGTTATTACACAGACCAAAACAGAAGCTACAGAAGTATTTAACTTGCAACTGCTCCATTTTCAGCTCACAGAACTGTGGGGCATATTTTTTCATTCATATTAATTGAATTTTAAAGTGACCTTGTACATGTATTGATTTGAATTAAAATTTTCTACATCAAGGACGAGTTGGCATATATCCTTCAGGCGAAATATTAAAAAGCCAAGTGCTGTCTTAACAGGATATCGACAGAAGAAGCTGAAATTTAATAGGAAAAGTTGGCTTAGAAAGGAAATTGTTGCCTTTTTGTCACAATTGAAAGGTATCTTCTCTGTATAATGAAAGAAGTTTCTGTTGATACCTGTGGAAATGCAGGGACATTTCAATCCCCGTTAAATAGGGACCATCTGGGTGAGTTGACCTCCAGAAGGAGAGACCTGCACTACTGGAGCTCAGAGTAGAACTACCAAAGTACTTTTTTACCAGAGCCATTAGGCTTTTATTACCTTCTTTCAGGTGATCTGTAGGGACACAGTTGTATGACTATAGGTGTAAATTATATTCCATACATAGATCTTTTCTGAACAGTTAGCTAAGTTGAGCAGGCATTGAAAGAAAATGGTTTGCTGGAAAGCATGATTTCTAAAATATGGTTGAGGTGAACTTCAAGAGATGAAGTCCTGAAAACAGTTACAAGTCTTGATTATTAGAGGAAAAAATAAAGGGTATCCCATTTATTGTGTACAATATGGAATGTGCTTTACCCTGAAAATAGCTGTGGAGCATACTTTTGGCTTCCAAATCTAACAGCATCCTCCAGTCTAGTGACAGGCTGTTGTTCGTTCTTTGTACTACTAGCCTCATTCTTTCAATGCTGTTAAAATGATGAACTGTAATTTCTCTAAGCTACATGTAGTTTTACAACATTTCTGCTTCTGTCAGACTTAACTAATGATACAGTCCTACAAAAATCATTTTAAAGTCCCAATCTCTATTCCAGCCAGTATAAAACCTACAGGAATCCTATGTCAAAACAAGAGCGGCACAGGAATGTTTTCTGTTTCAGTGCTGGAGCACTGTAAGAGCTAATTCAGAGAACCCAGCACTAACCCAGCCAAAGCTGCAATGAATTCTGTCATTCCTTTTTGTTACTACAATGCCTGGGTGCCCCTTCTCCTGGAGAGGAGCCCCCTTGTACATTGTCTGAGTTGAGATTGCAACACTAGTGCCTCCCTCGGGGACCTCACAGTCTTTGGTACCCATCTAAGGATGGGTGTACACAGCTCCTGACATACGTGGGAGACAGTCTAACCCCACACTTCTGACATTCAAGCAAGTGGGTGATCAAGGCTACTGTTCTGGACCAGTCTGTACAATTTGACCTTTCAGTATGGCATGATGGATGATAGCTGGGGTCTGGGTGGCTTTGATGGATTCTGGAAGTGTGGAGTGAATCGTTGGAAGGGTATGAAAACAGATGACCTGGGAAAAGGCAATGAGCTCATGCAGAAGCATTTTGGAAGCATTTGCGCAGGTGGATCTTGTGGAGAGGTTTGAGGGCAGCAATAAGTATATTCAAGAACATTGGTGTGCCAAACATGGGATTTTTCAGCTTGTTATGTTCCACCGTTCACTCTGAGGATTTTCAGGAACATCCCACACAGGCTTCAGATCAACTTCATCCAGTTTTTTTCCACCTGGCAGGAATGTGAGATACATGAATGCAGAATTTAAGGGAAAAGTAAAGAAGTGAGCATCCACTAGTGTGTGTGAAGGCAATGGAGATAAAAAATATTATACGTAAAGCCTGCTCTGGGTGTTAGTAGGGCAGCCCTTTTGCTCTTCCATTAAGAAGATTTGTTTTCTTTTTGGTTAAAATTTTTTCTTTTCCTCCTTTTAATTTTACTGTAGATGGTTGATGCCAAGTGTGAAGTTCTAAGAGTCAGTTCTCTCAGTAGACCTGCATCCTAGCGCAGTGCCAGGCTTACGAAGGTAGAAAAATAAAACCTGTTAAATCTAAATGTGCTGACAACTTTTTTCAAAAGTAACTCTTATTTCCTCTTCTTAGCAGTTATTGCAAAACTGTCTTTCTGATTCCAGTGGATGATCAGCATCATAGATTGGGCACCTTCAGGTCGTGACTTTGTAGTTTTAACTTAGTTGATACAGTGGGAGGTGCTGAAATAACTCTGCTGATTTCCTTCGTTTGCAGACCAACTAGGTCTTATTAAAGAGTATCCTAGCAAGATACTGCATTTAGATCCAAATTCACAGCACCTGATGGCAAATATAGTGTTCCATACATGTTCAGAAAATCCCAATCTATGTGAAGGTAACAATCAGGAAAGACTATTCATGGAATGTGCATGGCTCAGGCCTTGATACAGGTTACCCTCCTTCAGCCTGTAACATTTTTCTCCAAAAACTTACCCATTCTTCTGACCTGCTTTTCTTCTTTGCATTCTTGCAGGATTATGCCTAACAGCCTGTCTTCTTGAAGTCTGTCATTGAGTCTTTTTTTCCCTTCTCTCTTCCCTGTCCTCTCTCTTGCTGTCAACTTATTCTTCCCTGTTGTTTAGACTTTTCTCTTCTAGAGCTGCTTTTTCCATGTCCAGTGCCAAAGAGTTGTCATCAGCTCTTTTCAGGACTTGTAAGCCTGTCCTGCAAAATAGTGATATAATAAGCGTTATTTACAGTAGTTTGGGTAACTGTTGTGCAAAGTTGTGTGTCCTCACCCCATTCCTAGCACCACTTCCTCTCCTGACCCTCCTCCAGCATGGTCCCTGTATCACCTTTGAGTTGGAGTCTTTGTGACAGGTTTTCTGGCTTCTTCCTCGAGGGGAAAAGCATCTTGGCACTTCAGAGTTGATTTGCCTGTTAGTCTCTGTCAGCATCAAGCTGAGGTTACTCGTGATGAAAGAAGGTGGGAGATAGGAGTCATTAGCAGGAGTTAAAAAGGAAAAACACATAAGAAATCAATAAAGATGCATATCGACTGATTTCTCTGGGTGTGGATTTGTCTCCTGAGGTTAGCAGTAAGAACAGAACTGTTCTAGCATGTGTTAATCTGTCCTGGACAAAATGCTGGAACACAGACAATGGAAAATGAGCTGCTGCTGGTTCAGAAATATTAAAATGAACTAATTGCTTCTTTTTTATCTTGAGTTTTATGCTTTTGTGGCCGAGGAAAAGTTCTGTAATAATCTCTATATAACAAAACACAAAGACAGAATTATTGTTAGACACACATCTTAAAAATATTGAAGTGCAAGTCCATCTTTGAAATGTAAATTGATTTTTAGATTAAAATTACTTCATTATTGCATTTTTGTCAATACTATTATTTAGGCTTATTTCTGTTGTTATACTCTGACTGACCCTGTATGTTTTCCACGATACTATTTTTTTTTCTTTACACATTACTGATTTCACAGAGGAAAATTAGACCTTTGAAAATGTAACATTTTACTTTTTAGCTGTAGTTTCCTTTTAAATAATTTTACATTTTTATTGGACCTAAAATGTTTTCCATTAAACTCATGGCATGCTTTCAAAAGCTAGCATTAGAAGAGTCTGATTCTGCTTTCAAATTATTTTTCTCTAAGTGGACTTACTGCAGAGAATATAAAATACATCGAAAATAATCACATTTGCTCATTGTTTTTGACAAGTTATTGAGTTGTGGTGTTAATAAAATTGAGAGAGTTGCTTGGCAGTGTCATGCCTACACAAGGGAATTCTGCGAATTCATACATTTTCAGTTGCAAATGAATGTTTGTTTGTTCTGCACTTTATAGTCTAGCTCTTCCTCATAACATGCAGTGGGTTTAGATCTTTTTTTTTTGGTCTGTCTATAAAATATTGAAAACTGAAATTGCATCAACTTAGGCTGTTAACTTGATGGTCTTGTGAATTCAGACACCATCGACTCTCCTTCAGCTTGTTTTTGTCCTTCTTGTTCTTCACAGGTTACCTTAGGAAAGGTGTTAAAAGTGATAGTGGTGATGCGGAGCCTCTTCATTGACCGGACAATAGTAAAAGGGTACAATGAAAATGTCTATACTGAAGATGGCAAGGTAGGTTGTTATATATCCAGCAACATTAAATTTTATTTTTACCTGGTATTTAAATGACAGAGAACAGGAATCCCATCACAAGTATGCTGAAAACATAAAATTGTCAAAAGACTCTGTGGATGTTTTGCACAATGCTCCGGTTTAAGTTTATCATGCTTTGCTTGGATTTTTCATACCCAAATGTCTGACTTCTAAGCTCTGAAGCCCTTGCTTGAATTTCTAATTTATCACCTTAGACCACAGTTGCTTTATTAATAGTGTCTACTGAGAAAACATTTTTTCAATGTAGCAGCACATCAATAGCCCAAGGTTCAGGTTTCTCTTTTCGGAGAGCCACTGGGATATCTTGGGCTAGTTTTGTGCTCGACTTGATAAACACATCTGTGAGAATCATTGGTAGGCAGTCCTCAATAATTTGCTTATCAGTAATAGCACATCTTGAACAGCAGCTATTAAAGCGAGTGGTACCTGTTTGCACGAGTGATTTGTCTTATGAACGATTCACCCTGCTTGAACCCTCAAATTTCCTCTGACTGCACACACTCCATATGGCTCTCTTTAGTGCATCACAAGATGTTAATGGGACCTGACGGCCTTCAGCTCAGCTTGTTTCTCTTTCCTGGGTGGAATGGTCTCTCTACCTGAAACATCCGCCAGGACTCTCCTTTGCCAGTAACAGTTCTAAATACCTCCATGTTTCACATTTTCTCTCTGGAGCTTTCTCTTCTGATTATGAAGCCTATTAAAATAAAAAGTTCATTATATCAGGATGAGTACTTGGCACCCATAGGCCATGTTATAATGAGGTGAGACTTTTTTTCCTTTCAAAAGTGATAACTGTGTTTTAGCACACAGAAAAGCACGTTGTGTACTGACCCGGGGTTCAGCGGCTCTCAGTTTGAACCTCTGCTCCCTGGGAAAGGCCAGGAGCTGATGTGCTGAAGGAGGTAGCACAGCTGTATTTCCCAGGTGAGACATTCTCACTCGAAGGGAGGGGGATTGGCCTGAGAAGTAGTAAAATAAAAATTGCCTGATTTTGATTTGCATTATTCAAATATGCAGGTTTAAATGCCACTTTGCCACAGAAGCAGCTGCGCTATACTCGCTGTATATTAGCATATAAATACAGACTTATAGCACCAGCCCCTCTTCACCCCAAGTTCTGTTCGGAAGTGAAATGAGAGTCTGCCTAAAAAGCAGTGACAGTCCTTGATGGATTCTTGTGTCACACTTCATTTGGGTGTGCTCATTTTCTCTGATGAATCCAGTTTCCTTTGAAACTCCCTTGAAATATAATAATGCTATATATGCTGAAAAGCTCCAAGTAAAAGAGTTCCTTTCTGAAACTTGGCATCTGGCGTTGGGCTTCTGTTTAGCTCAAGGTTAACTCTCTTGAGAGCCATAAACCGTTTCTCTGTCATCGTTTGCTGCCAGGGGGAGGGCAGGACTCACCGAGGCCGGCTTTGGGCACGGGGCACTAACCTTTGTCTGCTGTCAGTGGGGAGCAGTTCAGCTTCTCCAGAGCATCGGTGCTAACACCTGGCTGCTTTTCTTGCTTTAAGCCAGTCTGCAGGGGAGTCTGTTTTCTGTGTCCAAAGCTGGGCTGTGGGACTGCTCCCACGAGGCTGCACGAACCCGTGACCTTTACGTGACAGTTTGCTATTCCATTGGGCCATCCCAGGGCTTTTGCAAACCTGAAGGTCTGCCTTTTAGGTATAAATAGGAACATTTCATTTGTCTTAAGTAGAATGGGAGCTGCAGCCACTTAAATCATGAGTAAATTTGGCTTGGGAGATTGAATAAATGCGTAGCTTGCTAGTTTTGCCAACTGGAGCACATATTGACAAACAGTGAGCTCCCTCTTTTTCACTAATTAACTACGCTGGTAATTGGAGAATAAGAATAAGATTGTGCTCTTGCAATGATTCGCTTTACTTATTGTGCCTGCTGGGAATGAGCGATTACAGTCAATTGCAAACATAGTCCATTCCAATTCCTTCTCTGTCACAACAGATGCTGCTGGGAGAGTGCTCCAGTGAGGTTTCACCATCCTATTCTAGCTTCTTGGTTTCTAACCTGCTAGGAGGGAAAGTACACTAGCATTCAGAAGAGACGCAGAGGAGAATGAAAAAGATCAATGAGTATCTCCTCTATTAAATAATAAAAATACAGAGAACCGTCAGGGTCACAGTAGGAGGTGATCCTTTTTCCAGTGGGCATTTGACACAGTAATTGCTGAATTTGGGGGTTTGCTTCTGTATTCCTAGGAAGCATTTAATATTTGTAAACAGCAGAGATAAGATTAACTAGGTGCTGTCGTAACAATATGGCGATTTTGAAGCTCCTGTCTTTTCTGTAAGCCACAGTGAATAAGGGACACTGGATAAGTCATAGTCTCGTGTTGCTTCTTTACCCTTAAACAGCTGAATGAAAGTCTGTTGAGTAACACCCCTCACTGCACAGGGCAGAAGGTCCTTTAAGTAACAGAAGTGAAATTTGGTGGAGGGTTTTCTCCAAGTAGACTGGGGTTTGGGGCAACAAAATATATTCAACAGTATCCAACATAAAAGAAATGGCCATCGTCGGGAGGCTGAAGAATCACACAGACAATACGTGAAAAATAGACTGTGCAGAGAAGAGGCCAACGATTTGCTTTCAGATCAGGGGAATCATCATTTATCTCTAAAAGTACAACTGTTTTGGCAAATTGTGCATTACTGGGAAGAAAAAGGGAAGAGAGGAGTGTAAACAGGAGAGGCATCGATAGTCTTTCTCGTCCATTAGTCAGGCAAGTCTAGAATAAAACAAATATTTCTTGTAGTTTCTCGTAGCTGTGGAACTGCATGTGGTGACACACTAGCAGTTATCCAGGAAAGCTGACGTTGCCTTATCCAGGTTGCTGTAGTTTGCTGTCTGCTTGTACGTTGTAGGTTGACAGGTACTTACATGAAAGCTTCACGTGGTGTCTGCTGTGCTGAAATCCAGGTAAATTGGGTACTCCCTCTTACAGATTTAAATACTTTCAAAATTTAGGTGAAAAAAATAGAAGTCTTAAGCTTGCAGTGAGTAAAATAAGACACTACGTTCTGGGGTTTTATTTTCAGGCTTTGCTTATGCACACAAAGAATCATTGCATTTCTTCAAGTGCTTCATGTACTTCTCTCCTGAATTATTCACAAACCCCGCAGAATATGTCTTTGCCAAGTTGCCAGCTGCATAACTTAGACATTTTTGGTGACACTTTGCAAAAACAATAGGTGAGGTCTGGCAGCCTCTGTCAGGTCCCGGGTTCTGGACACTGATGGCTCTGCAGTCTCTCTTGCTTACCGTACTAACCCATTGCATCCACTAGATACTGATGCATTTTAATTAGCCCCGCAGTTTTAGCGATGGCACCGTGCCACCCTCAATTTGAACTCAGACATACTCATTGTGCACTGGAATTTAACCATGGATAGTAATTAATTACAAGTGTTGTCTTGATTCCTGAATAAATGAAGCTTTGCAACTCACCCTTGCAGGGCGGGTTTATTGTCAGCTGAGCCATTAGTAGCCCAAGTCTGCCAATAAAAATAAAAACATATTGAGATTTTTTGGCATAGTAATACCTTGCTTTTCTTTGGATGCAGAGACCAAGAACCACCTTGACGGGGCATATTTAGAGTGGTACTTAACATCATACCTAGCCAAATTCCTATTTTGGCATCTTTAGACTTAACTAAAGAAACATAAGTGTCTCTGTTGAATTATCATGTTAAGGAACTTGGGTTATGTTAATGCTACGGCTTCATTAATTACCCCATATCAATAAGAAAAGGCAGCTTTTAGCCTCCTAGCGTAAGAGAGGAAAAGAAATAGTAGTATCAAAGGAAAGCTTCAAAGACAGGCAGAGCTGTCTCTCGGGTAATTTCTGATCCCTGCATTCTTTCCACTTCAAAGCTGGATGTGTGTGTGTTTGGGCGAAGGGGGGGTTGAATCCGATTTCTCTAATAAGTGTTGGCACCAGACCTGTTTGATATTAGATGCAGGGAACATTCTGATTTGTTATCGCCTTTGAAATCGTTCAGACGACCTTCAGAAAATGGCCTCTTGTTACTTATGCTGGGGGTGGGTGGGGAGAGTGGGGCACTGGGAAAAAAAGCCCCAGTTTAATTCACATGCAGAGGATGCCCTGAAATTGTGCTTTCAGCAGTTTTTTAGTTACAAATGTGTGTCTTGATTGAAAGTGAAAAGTTGAAGAATAATAGACCTATAACGATGCATTCTTTAATCCGCCTCTGCCTTAATCCTCCGTTTCAGGGGGAAAGGTGGGCAGTCATTTAGGATGTATGCATGTGGTTTGGGAACCTTTTTTTTTTTTTTTTTCTTTTTTCTTTTTTTTTTTTTTATTAACTTGGATAACATCATGTCTGTAAGACAGACATTCATTATTTTTTCAGCTTTTCAATCTTCATGCTAACTAACGAACATTCAGAACCTGTTGGACTCATCTTAATGCAGCATCTGAAGTGGACGTGGGTTTTTTTTGAGTCTAACTAGAGAGGATCACATACTTGGTTTGATCACTAGAGATTAGCAAAACCACATATACATTCCAATTATAGCAATTCTACAGTCAAAGAAAGCCTTAAATTACAGGAAAACATTTTTTTAAAAATATGCATTAATTTTTTATTTTCAAATGTAGACTTTTCTAATATGAAATTGCGGTGCTTCCTTCCCGCCAGGCACAGGTCTGTTATTACACTGTAAATCAAGCTCAGGTCCAAGTCCAGGCTGAACCCCCGGTGATGGACTCTAGAGATAACTGTTGTGGGTGTTCACACAGGTTCTTCATCCCACCCTAAGAGTCAGTAAATGCAAGAAGGTTTGTAGGTACATGCCTCAGGATATTTCTGTCTTTGTCTGACCTGGAAGAGGCATGGAGACATCAGCTGCCTTTTGTCTCACGGCAAGGTCAGCCGTGAAACATCTACCCTAAAGTGGTTTTTGAAGTCTTTAGCATCACCTCCTCTCCAGGCTGAGGTTTGGGCACTCAGTTGTTACTTCTGTACCAAGTGGGCCACTTAAGAGTGTTACTCTTTAAAGAATGGGAACTTTTAGCATTTTGACCCTTTTTAGCAATGGGAATTAATTATTTGGTCAGCGTCCTTCCCCCTATAGTGCGTTTTACTCACTTCATATGACTTCCTTCATTTCAGACTCTAATTTTTGTGCCTTTCAGAAGACTTGAAAATTCAGCTAGAACTTATGAGCACTATCATAAGACAGAACTAAAATAATTAGTTGTACTTTATAGTAAAGGAGATAAACCCCCATTGTGGGAAGGCGTGTGTCTGACCATATTATCAAGCACTGGAGGAGCTACACGTGCTTCAAAAATTCACTCAAAAAATATTTTTTGTCTAGACTAAGATTCCTGAGGTTCATGCTGTAGCAAACAGCTTTTCTGTGGCAAGTTTTGTGCATATGGAATTTTTGAGTTCAGTGGGATCTGTAGGAAAAAAGTGATTTGCAAGTCTGGGACTGATGGAAATTCCTCTTGTGTTTTCCTGCTGCTTTTCTTTGACAGAGTACAAGATATTCCACAGGGCTGGGCTAAAAGAGCATTAGCATGTCAGTTTAAATTGTTTAATATGTGAGCCATTTGGTTGTTTAACAAGGACAGCCTTACCTTCTGGTGTCAGGGGTTAATAAAACTTACTTCAGTTTTGTTCCTTTAGTTTGTCGATAGTTGAGCAGACATTTAAGTCATGGATGTGTGCAGTTATCTGCAACCTTAAATCTCTTTTAGTGTGATTTTTGTCTGTGAATGTAAATGCAGTTTCCTAAGGGATGTTTTATTTAGCCCCAGTAGACCACTGCTTTGGCTTAATTCAGCTAAACGTTCTTTGTGTCATTTGTAACTGAATCACTTATTCAGACACAAGACAAGCATAAACTTGGTAAAAATGCCCTCATTTTGGAAACAGACTGAAGCTGATGAATATTTGCATAGATCAGCCACAACCCCAAACAAATGAAGATTTTGCTGTTTTTAAAGAGAAGGCATTAATTCAACAAGTCTTGTTTATATAATATTTTTTTATTGAAGCTGTGGTGAACTGTGTTCATTCTTCATTGCAATGCAAAGGAAACCATATATCGTTAATTCCCTCTCTTGGATAGCAGCAGGTATAGGCAATGGGTCAAAATAGTGAACTGAGAAATATGTCTCTGTAGATCTGTTTGCCTGCTCTTTTAATTTGAACAGCTGCTTAGCTTCTTTTTCTCTGTAATCACGTGTGGTAATATATAACTTTTTTTTTTCCTACTGTAGCTTGACATATGGTCTAAATCCAACTATCAAGTTTTTCAGAAGGTAAGTCTCACATCATTTCTCTCTACATAATGCATATAGGAGATATGCAGAGTTTATTTTAAATATCTAGGCCCTTATGTAAAAGAATTTAGAATTTATTCCTTTGTCATCACAACTTGCAGATAACAAACAATAATCTGTAATAATGGAAAACTGTGAGTAGAAAAGGAGATCACTTCTGCTGCTGTTTAATTTGGATTTATTTCCCATCACAGTTCCAGTCTGTGGTTTGGAATAGGAAATTGGAGATTATACTACTATAGTCTTAAAATTTCATGCAGAATCTCCAAGCACACTTTTTTTATATCTTTGGGGGGAGGAAGGACTGCTTCAGGTTCATTTGCATTTTGGTTTTTTATTTTCATTGGTTTTGGTTGCCCCTATCTCCTGAGGGCTTGAGTTTAATAAATCAGTAGAACTCACTTTCCAAAATGAGTGTGGAAATTGTTTCCATGATGTTATTTTGCCTGCTTCTCTTCCCATGATGGTGTAAGGAAAAGGAGTAATTTATTGAAAGGAATGAAAGTAAGAAAAGACCGATGAGAGAATGGGAGCACTAAGTATAAAACTACTAAGGATGTTAAAGTCTATTTTGGAAAGATCTATATCTTGCTATTTTCCAGGCAGGGAAAAGAAGATTTCTCTTTGAAGGCCTCTTGTCAGAATGCTGTAAGTTCAGATTGATCCAGGTTTAAATTCTGGTTTCCTTACCTTCAAGCCACAGTTCAAGGAGCTTGAGTCTCCAGCTGGTGCACTGGCTTCCTTTCATCTACTTCTGCAGTTTGTGTAACAAATGGGGGTCAGGGCCTCAAAAGGGCATAAAAGCAGGGGTCAAAAGTATGGTATATTGGCTGTATTTGTGCATCTTCCTTCCAAGATCTCAGATGCAGTCAGAAGGGAAAATGTTTGACCTCTGATATTAACCTGCTAGAGATCAAAGGACAGCTTTTGGGGAGGTTGGTTGCTCTCCCTCTCAGCCCAGCATTAAAGCAAAATTTTGCTGCAGTTGATTCTTTACCCCAGAGATTAGTGGATTAAATATTCTTTCTTTTTTTTCTTGCTCCTCAAAAATACTTAGTGTCAAGTAGGGTAACACAGGGGGAATTAAAACAGCATATATCTTAGTAACTTGTTTATCAGTATGCTTTAAAGTAATTTTTGCAATGGAATAGAGTTAAGGTTCTGTAATTAAATGCATCATCTCAATTTCCCCATGTGCGTGTTTGGTTGTAAGCTCATTTGGGCATAAGATTCTCCTCCTGGATAGTTTGGTTTATAATAACTTGGAAGTGTTAAGTCATACTGCCATAATTTGTGCTAAATTATAATAAATTGTGAGGTTTTGATTATGGAATTTTAATTGTTTATGCAGGACAACAGAGTGGGGTAAATGTACAATTTGCTTACAAGTCCAAGTTAAGGTCTTTGGGAACACAAATGCATAGAGTAAAATTCTCTTCAGGTCCAGTTGATGGCCTTCAGATCAGAAGTGGAAGAGGCCAGTGAGAAAACGTGCCCCTCTTACTGCTGCCTCTGTGGCTGCGTTACAGATAAATAAGAATCTTTATTCTCTTCCTGAGCCTCTAAAATAATGTGATGCGACTTGAATATTAAGTTCCTGTTCGCCAGTTCCCTCTCTGTAAATAATACCAAATGCATTAATATTTACAAAAAAAAAAAATAAACAAACAAAAAAACCCCCCAAAAAAACAAAACCAGGAAGAAAAGGCTGCAGGAGAAAGGGTTGCCTGTAACAAGTTGAAAAGCTGTCTGTGTTTTTTTTATAGTAGTTTTATACATCGTGTTCCCAGCTCTGTCACTCTGTTACCTTGGGCAACTTCACCTCTCTTTGGATCAGTTTTCTGCATCCCTTAGGCTGGGGTAATACTTGCTGACTTCACAGGAGCTATTGCTGAACTGGTTGCAGGGCGCTCTCAGGTTCTTGCATGAAAAATGGGATAAAAATGCAAGGTGATGGTACTTTCTAATCAATACATTCTGTACTATTGAGCTGAGAGTTAAAGAAGTTAAGGCTAGGACCCAAGTCAGGTTTTCAAACAGATGATAGAAAATGCTGTGGTTCAGCATAGTAAGTTTTCTCTCTCTCGGGCAGTGCTTGCTTTGGTTTTTTTCTTTATTCTCTGAAGCTGTGCTTGTATCCATTTATAATACTATATCACTATAAGGAATAGTGATTTAGCAGTAGCAGAATAAAGGAAATAGATAAAATAGTGCTAGAGAAACTATTATACTCTCTTACTGGTGTAGGATCTGTACTGCAGGATCTTCAGAACAAATGTTTTCATGCCATTAAAAAATCATCTGTAAATATGTCAGAGCACATCTGAATGTTCCCGAAACGTGTTTCTCCTGGCAGTCACCAGGAACACGGTGTGGAAGTGCTGTGCTGAGGAGAAATACGGATGAGTAACTGCTTCCACCAAGGAGGCTGGGCAGCCCTTTCGGCTCTACTGCCTTTAAGAGTGTAAAATCAATCATCCCTCTGAAGGGCAGGGCTGTGTCTCTTTAAAAGCCGGACCAAGTTCTCAAACCCTGTCTTCAATGATAATACAACAACATCTGGAGCTCACAAGGTACCTGCCGGGGGTAGCTGCGGGCCTGTCAAATTCTCACAGGGCTGCAGCATGACTCTCTAGGTTAAGGACTAGAGACCTCTGATCTTCAATCCAACCCTGTCAAACAAAGCTAAATTTGTCATGACTTTTTGTTTGCAAACGTTGGCTGTGTCAGCAAGCCTTTTCTCTCGCCTTCTTATTAGGCAGGATACCCGAGTGTGTATAATTTGATGGGGGACGACTCCCAGAGGGCCCATTACTGTTAAAGTGTACAGTCATTTTCTAAGTTCCCTGGAGACTCCTTGAGTCTGGTCCTGGGGTGAATAAGCTTTATCAGCTTTGAATCCACCAGCAGGGTTAGATTCAGAGAATGGAGCTGGGAAATAAGAGAGGGAAGGCTGAAAGGGCAAAAGCACAAGGAGCAAAGAAAAGGTTTTTCAGACTTCCATGTTGGTCTGACATTTAAGCTCCACGGGAGCAGCAACTGTTTTGATCTTAAACCTCCTTATTTTAACACCTTCCATCTCTTCATCCACTAGCACAAGAGGAGGAACAAATCCAGAAATAAAAAATATTCTGGGGCTTAAATCTTGGTGGGAAGAAGAGTGAACATGGAGGCTGTATAACTCCGGGTCATTGTGCAGAGAATTAAAAAAAAATATAGAGAGAATGGTGCAATATTCATAACTTTGC
Source organism: Tringa tobata (assembly GCA_033628505.1). NCBI lineage: Eukaryota > Metazoa > Chordata > Aves > Charadriiformes > Scolopacidae > Tringa > Tringa tobata. Next base: position 1,163,182 of record JAHREE010000453.1, read on the forward strand.
ATTCAAAAAAGAAGCAAAAATATAGAATAGTGGAACTATAATATGCATAGGCTTTAAAGCTATATGTTTTGTTCTGATCTCGGAGTCCCATTCTTATTTTCACCTAAATGGGCTATCAATTTTAGCGTGCCACAAATTGGTCTTGTTTTGTTTTGATGTGCTGCTTCTTCCCATGGCACGTTTACACCTAAATTTGAGAAGCTGTTTGTGCCTCTACAGCTGTTTGTGAGCTGTGTGATCCCAAAGTGATGCAACTCAGAGCACGATTTTCACCACTACAAGGACACATAAGTATTGTAATGTATGAAGATGTATTCTTGTCAATAATCTCGGAATAAAATCACATGCGGGATGAATTCATGCATGAGACAAATATTGGGCTATTGATGATGTCTGTTCAAGGAGAGGAGATGGACTGTTCCAGGGTCACCTGCTCCTGGGCATGATCAGTTCTTGGCTCCATTCAAAAACCTGCTTAGGTGAAATAAAATCTCTATGACCCAGTCCAAACAAGCAGAACAAGCAAAATAAAAACTTAAACACTCTGTGAGCTCTGAAAACAAGTGATAAATCCGACGCTTGAGAAAAGTCTGGTAGTGCTTTACTGAGAGGAGAAGGATGTGTAAAGGATCTGCGTGGAGTTCATCAGTGCCACGTTCATAGAGGCACCATCTATCATCCTTCCGAGCGCCCCTCGGGCACTGGGTTCTGCGCTCCGGATTCCCTCCAGAGAGACTCAAACGTGATCCTGGAGAGATGATTGAAGAATGGGCATCCTTGGAAATGAACAAAGGCACTCATGCAGTTTTCCACACTGTAAAAGGTCTAAACACTGATAAAATAGCTTCCTTTTTTTTTATTTTTTTTTTAAATTTTTTAGTGCTCTGATCATCCTCCAGAACTTGTTGTTAAGGCCATGAACTTAGCAGGGTTTCAGAAAAGAAAAAAAAAGAAAAAAATTTTCAGGGGATTTAGAGAATCCCTTTATATTAGATGGAGTTGTCAGTGCCGTACTTGAGGGAATAAACCAATAAGTAAGTGGCAAGGAAAGTTATGACTCTTCAAGGAAGTTTCACACCAACTTTTGAAAAGCGTATTTACTGGCAGTGAGATGAAGTACTAGAAGAGAGACAGCTTCTGTAATTTAGGCGTGTGATATCTGTATTTTCTTGCTTTAGATTTTATGCCAGGTATAGGTTCACACGTATATGGAACATACCTGGTCTGTGGTGGAGCAAAGCTATACCATAGGTCCTTGCTTTTCTGCTTCTTACTCCACTTGGAGGAAGCACTTGTTCAGCTTTCTCAACCTATAAATTGTAGAATGCGTTTTATTTAATTTGAGTGACTTTTCAGCTGTGGGAATGCTATGTGCCTAAGAGGTGTCAAGGCCCAATAATGCCAATTTTTGGTTGTGTCACCTTTGGAAAGCACATTTTGGCAGAGCAGTACTGTCAAGTGGGTAAAGAAATGCTGTAGAAATGACTGGTCTTGGTTTGGTTGAGACAAATAATAGGGATTTTATTTTCTACTCGTCGCAGGGTGCTGATCATGAGCTATGTATGAATGTATGAGCGGGCAGGCAGAGCAGTGGGGTGCAAGAGGGAGGCAGGAGTTGGTGTGTCCCCACTGCCGTGGGGCAGAGCAGTGGCCTGGGCTCAGCAGCCCGGTACCCACACAGTCCTGCACGCTTCCTGCGGCCTCAGCGCTCACCAAGAGCAACAAAACATAGGATTTAATTTGCACAAAGTCGCAACGAAGATTAGGTTTAATCCAGTATCAGTCTGGTTTGTATTCCTGATAGATACAGTGCCCGAGACAAGGGAGCAGAGATGCATTTAGGTACATGTATTGTCAACTCGCATTTGGAAGTGAAAAGAAGAAAAAAAAAATCTCAGACAATATAATTAACCATTAACAAGAAGGGAAGTTTTCTTGTTCGAATTGAAAACAAAACTGTGCCTTCTGAAAGCAGAATAATTTCATACAGCCCAAGACAGTTGAAGTTGGTTTAAAGGAAAAGACCGAATTGGTCTCTTTGCCAGATTTTTTTTTTTCCATGTACCTGCAGTCTCTTTCGCTCTGTCTCAGAGTGAGAACATGCTTAGGTAAACAATAGCTATTTTATTTAGCAAAATTGTGGCTTCAGGAGATTGCCTTGTTGAGACTTTTTTTTTCCCCCAGACAAAAACTCCAAGTGCTTTTCAATATATGAATTGTGAAATATTGAGCTTTTCTGCAAAATCGCTTGAAAAATCTATTTCAAGGTCCAGAGCAACAGCTGTCCCGATCAATGTCTGCTCTTCTGAATGTGTTCCTGTGTAAAAACAGGTAGAGAAATTAGAAAGTGACAGATAACTTTGATAGCAGTAGGTAAGGTATGGCAATAAAAGTGAAGTTAATAAAATAAAGCCCTGAAATGTACAAAATGTCATCCTACACCCAGAATAAATTAGTTTGTGATTCCAACTTGGCTGGAAGAAAAAGTGTATCCCTTAAGTGAGCTGGCGCATATGCAGTTTGTTTTGCTTTGCTTTGGTGTGAAATTGTATTGCCATTAGTAAAGTTGGGTATTGATTTATTTTTTTTTTTTCCTCTTCTTTTTTTCTCTTTTTTTTTTTTCTCTTTTAATCTTGAGCAGTTTGTGCTTTCTCTCATCATCTCTGTTATCATGGGGGGGGTTAGTTCTTCCCTCATTCCCAAGCACTGGCCAGTTTAATATTGCCCAGCTCTGCTATTTCACATCGTGTTGTTTGCTGCTTTGGGGGGGTCATTCCCCTACTTCTCTTCCTTAGATTTGACACCCACTTTGATCTTTTTTAGAAGCACTTCATCAGCATTTGCTTATGGTAGAAATCACCTCCTTTTTGTTCAGAAAACATTGTTAGTGTTCTAGCAATGCTGGGATGGCTTTTATCTCCCTGTGGAATCTCATTAGCTTTACATTACAATAGGGACAGCATATGTGCAACTTTGCCAAAGTGGCCAGTCAATTTAAATTTGTTAATAGCAGTATTTTTTTTCAGCAACTTTCTTCAGTGCCAAGAGAAAACAACTTTGTTGTTCAGGAAAAAAAAATTGCAGTCTGTTAGAAGTAGAAAGGCAGCAGAAGGGGAGCGGCTGCTCATAAATATCTTCAGAACTTTCTATTCTTTGACATGTCTGGTACTATCCTATAAATGCACTATCTTAAAAGAAAAAAATTCACATCGCTAGTAGGGCTTGGATTACAGTCATTTCTGAACGCTACATGAGATGTGTTTAAAAGAAATGACTGATTTGAGTTATGCTGTGCTATTAATGCACAGTTAATCACATTATTTCTGATATTTTTTTAACGTGTTCAGTGGTTATCTATACATGGCTTAAGGAGGCTGAGGTCCATTTTGTGAATATTTTTGCAAACTCACCAGAATGTGCACAGTCCCAAAAGTTTTCCCTTCCAAGTGTGAGGATCTGGTGTCCGTGTTCACACTGAATGGAGCTGCATTTGGAGTCAGGCATGTGCACCAGCGATGGCAAGCAGAGTCTGTTCCTAAAATTGTGGTGTAACTTCAAACTGGATTCAGTGTAGGACAGACTGATTTGATGAAGTGTTCTGTGGAGGAAGTTTGTATGGTGTGAATTAGAGCCTGCCTATACATGGATTTATTCAGGAATACATCTTCTACAGATTCACCTCCCTGAATAGCTTCAAGCACAAGGCTCTTTCTTTCTCCAGTGAAAGTTCCAAGTGCTTCAGTACAGTTCACATTGCTGAATCCAACTAAATACAAATCAGGAAAAAGTGGAGGGAGCTGGGAATAGCAATTGTAATTTCAGTTCACACTTTATCTTACTCAAAATTTACTATAGTATAGAGGCAAGCCCTGGGAAATATATAGACAAGGCTTGAGAAGAGCACTACTTCTCTGTGTTAAAACTAGAAAATACAATTTAAATCACTAACTAGAGGATGACGTAGGTTGTTGGATGCTTTGATATTACTGCTGAGGACTGTTAATAGACTTACAAGTTACAAGATGTAAAACACCTCTTGTGGTTGTTTTGTCTGAATTCTTTAATAGTCCAGCCCAAACAATTTTGCCAATAATTTCTGCATTAAGCCTAGAACTTCTGAGAAGAATCAAGCTGTTGACTGAGCTAATAATTTAGGAGGCTCTAAACCTGCAGCTGACAGGCTGAATACTGCTACTGAATGTATCCTAGCTGTCAGAAAGTGCCCACTTCCAGAATAATTTAAAAATGGTAGTGTTTTTTTTTTTAAAGCACCCAAACTATCAAGGCATTGCTTGGTTTTCCTGATTTTTTTCCTTTGATTATTCTTCTTATTATAAATATACCTTTTATATGTATTCTGTCTAGCTGTAATTCCCAGATGTAACATATTGTCATGGCTCTGTCTGGGAAATTAAAAAGCTTTCTATCAGAAATCTTTTAGTAATGCGAGTATTTATAAACCATAATCGTATTGATTAATTCCTGCCTTCAGAGGAAATGAAACTGAGAGCTCGATTCCTGTTTGTTCAGTGTTACCAACCTGAAATAGGACTACAAGAGTTAAATATTTTAAGTTTTCCCATTAAAAAATGGAGAGGAGCATGCAAATTTTTTTACATTAAAATGCATTTTCAAATCAAGATATTTTATCGTGGTGTTTCAGGGGCTGTTTTAATAAAACAGACCAAAACCAAAGCTTTAGGTTTTTTGAAGTCATAACCTCTATTCTAATAAGTTAGTCTTCCAGAAGTATTTAATTTAGCTATGCTATTGACAATATTTTTTCTTTTGTTTAGCATATCAATGTAGATTAAGAGAATTTATTGTCTGTAAAAAATGACCAAAGCAAAAAATGGGAACATACAAAAAGAAAACCGAAGTGCTTTCCTCTGACATGATTTTTTTAGTGACTTTGTTTGTGATTTTACAGAACACACAAGATTTCAATCACAGAAGCATAGATTCTGCTCTTACGCTGTAGGCAGTTGAAAGTTAGGCAAGTTATTTGCAATGGATGCTTTTATTTTATATGGTACAGAAGATTTCTTTTTTTCCTTTTTATGGCTGGGTTGGTGTGAATTCAAGCCTGTCTAGTCCAAAGTGGGAAGCAAAGCGCGTTAGTTTAGTGTTGTTCCATGTGGCATAAAGCTGGATGCCTTCCTCATCACTTGGCTCACATTAGCCACCAGTTCAGATTCTTTCACCAACGTTAATAGTTTTTATGATGTTTATGAACTTCCAAAGGTGTGTTTGATTTAACTGTATGTGTATGAAGTTATTTATCATGATTGCTTCAGCTGATTCTTGTATGAGGTTGGCAGAGGGAGTGGCAGCTAGCTGGCAAAAGTTACCCAAAATTAATTTGAGAATGTCTTCACACACTCACGTAATCCTTGGATTGCTACTTCCCCGTGGAATTTATACTTTTTTCCTCCAGATTAACACTGCTTTGTCTGAAGTACAGAATGAATAAGGGTACATTCTCCTTTTGTCTGATACAGGTGACAGATCATGCGACCACTGCTCTGTTGCACTACCAGCTGCCTCAAATGCCGGATGTAGTGGTCAGATCTTTCATGGTAAGTGGATTGGAAAATACATTTCAGCCCAAACTTTGTTCCTAAAGAATTGCAAGTACTCACCCAGCACAATGGCGGGTGGTTTGAGAATCAAGGAAATGCTTACTGAAGTATTCAGCTGTTTTCTTACTGAATTAAATTAGTCGAATACTACTTTACCTTGGTATGCAGATTTAAGCTTATCACCTTTAATTCTGTTTGTATTTAGAATAGTATTTGTGAAATAAACTTATATATAAGCAGCCCTGTTAATCAGAGGATTAGAACAAGGGTTTATGATTCAGAATTCCTTTTACCAAGATGAATTTTGTCAGTGGAGGCTCTTGCTGTTCTCTCCACTGCAGTCTTCCAAAGGAGGCTTTTGGGAGACATTTTCTCTGCAATTCAGACTTTTTCCTTCATTTACTTCCATTACGTTACCCCTTCACCTGGAGCAATTTAACTGATACTTTTGAAAACAAACATCTAATTTTGCCATTCATAATCTTTAGGTTTGTACCTTAGCACTGGTTCTTTTATATCTTTAATTTCCATTGTGTAATTTCAGAACAGCCGGGCTCCCTTACCTGCTGTGCTGGTTTGTTTATTTAATAAAAAGGCCACTAAGATAAGAGATTTGTGAAGGTCTTTTCTCCTGGAGTGCATCTTAAAATAATAGGTTTTGAAAGGTGAAAGCAACTCTTACTGGTCAAATCCATGTTCAGCATGTTTCTGAAAATGAATGTTTAATAGAATTGGTAGCACGTTTGTTTAAGTCATGGACCTGCCTTATTGATTTGATAAAACGCTACTAAAACTTCTAACAAAGCAAAACCAGATGTACATCAGAAGTGTCAATATGTTGGTCCTTTCACATGTCAGTTGTGCAATCCACATGACAGGATGTAGCAAAGCCCTAATTTTCTGGTGGGAATGAAGAACACTTTTTTTTTTCTTTCAACAGATGTCTCAAGTGCACAATTTAACTTCATTTACCTATTTTTGTGTTATGGTTCAGAAAATTCGATTTCTCTGTAGTGCAAGCAAAGCCCATCCAAGCTGAAGTAAATAACAGCAATTTACTTGTAGTGTTCTGTTGCCCTTGTCCACATATTTACTGCTAAAGCCAGAGAAGATCTAGTTCTTTTGGAGGAGAGTTATTGACGGCCAAAGGTTCGGTTGCTATAGAGAAGGCTCTGATGAAGATGGAAGGATTTGTTTCAATAAACTCAGCTGACCTCTTCTTCAGAGAACAATTTTCTCTTATCGATGTAATTCAATAGGACTTTAAATGACAAGATTCATGTGCATCCTTCACAGTATAAATCTGCTGGTCTAGGTGGTTTTCAGTTGTATATCTCCTTGAGTTGGGAATTGAGTTATGCAATGCCCATTGCTGTGTATGACGATGGGAACAATCCACTTTGGAGGCAGGAACTTCACCAAGGAACACTGGAGCTTGCTCTGTGTTGCTCAGCACTAGCCTTTCATATATATATATATGTTTATCAGTGTAATCAGATTTAAAATGGTACAGAATTTTTATGACCAATGAGTATTGATCTGAAAATCACATTAGAGAGGAAGTTAGTTAGCTTGCTGTGAAAGTCTTTATATCTTCAGCTATGAAGATTTCAGACCGTTGCGGTATGATTGCAGCAGGGGTGTGATAGATGATCATGGGAAGAGACAAACCAATATTCGGTTGAAGAAGGTACCCATCAAGAACAATTACATTCCAGTAGAAATACGAGGAGCGTTACAATACTTGCCTTCCATTGTGATTCTCTAGCAGCGAAGAGCTCCTGCTCAGAGTGCATGAATTTCTCTTAACAAATTTGCTTAAGTGACTAAAAAAGCAAAAGATGATTAATAAAGTGGGAATTCAGCTATACGGTGACCTTGTAATCTACATGTTTCTGTTTATAAACTCACTGTACACCTCATTGGGGCCTCGCCAAAGCATAGTCTCTGTCCTTGCTATCAGTTTGACAAGAATGATGACAAAGGGGAACGTCCATATCCAGTTTTTTTAATTCCTCTCCCTTTTTCTTTTAGACCTGGTTAAGAAGTTACATAAAGCTGTTCCAGGCTCCCTGCCAGCGCTGCGGAAAGTTTCTGCAGGATGGCCTGCCACCCACGTGGAGGGATTTCCGAACACTTGAAGCTTTTCATGACACTTGCAGGCAGTAGTGGCCATTGGTGATGCAAGGAGCAAACACTCTGTGGGGCTCGGATGAGACCTGATGGTTTAAGATCTGGTTCCCTTTCTGAACCTTTCACCCTGTGCTAAGTAGTCAGGTTGCACTAATACCTTTGACCATTTAAAAGCCATCAGTCTGCAAGGTACCTCTGAGACTGCTGCATTTTGAAGAAGGTGGTAAGAAGCTGTGTGTGATCATTTTGCTTCTGAGCTGGAGTGATGCATCTAGGGAGATCTGACAGTAATAATCATTATTCTAAACATTAATGAAATTACCAGTGTACAGTTTGTGGTTTGTGACAGAATTTGCAATGTTGAAGACTTTTATAAGCTTGAAATAAATTTTGTATTCCAGATCGTGTGCTGTTTATTTCATTATTTGATCAACAAAGTCCTTGGATTCAGTGTGGATTTTTCAACACTGCTCTTTTCTTTAGAAAACTGGAAACATTTAAGCGTGTGTGCTGGTATGATGGGGGTTGTTGTTGTTATTGCAGGGCTGCTTATCTGAGCACTGGTCTTTTTCTGGAAGAGATTATGGCATTGATTAAACATGGAATTTCAAAGGCATGTGGCAGCTTGGAAGATGCAGTGTACTTTCTAAGGCGGGGGGAAACAGATGTTTCCCTTTACTAAAATTGTAATGAAAAATGTTAACAAAATCTGCATGTATTAAGTGGTTAGAAAATGTGTGACGAGCAGTGACAGTGTGTATAATTCGTCGTGTTTTAGAACTGAAATTAGTAAAATAATTCAGCCCTGGAGCACAGCTTCTGCAGTGCAGACACATACAGCATGTTTCCTAAATGGTTTAAAATTTAGGTGCAGCAGCGAGGAGTAAGATCCCTCCTGGTAATCGCTGCACTCGGAATGGATGGGAGTGTTCAGCTCCGATGAGCCACAGCCAATTTTTCCTTCACCCCAAGACCAGGAAGGTCCCTGGTCCTGTCCCAGCTGATTCCTCACTGGCCTGGGGTTAAGTGTCTTCCCTGGTATTTTCTTAAGGACTGTACATTTTATCTGTCATCTCCTGATCGCCTGTTTGATTAATTCAGCTGTCATCCCCGCTGGCACACCCTTGGTTCCTTTACGAGCCACAAAGGCTTTGGTAATAAGCTTGGGAGGTGGTGAGGGGGTGCCTGGAGAAGCTTTGTCACTTGGTTAATTTTCAGATAAATCAACATTAAGGTATCATGCTGCTTTGGTGGTGGCAAGGTTTGGGTTGGTTTTCGGGAAGGAATGTTGAGTGAAGTTAATCACATTTAATAAAAAGAAGGGGCAGGGGAGACACAAAAACAGGGCAGGAAGGGGAGGGACCCTTTTTTTTTTTTTGCAGCTGATTGAGATAAAGTGTTCAGAGATTTTTAAAGCACTTGTTTAATTGAATTTTAACCTACAGCATTTATGAAACAGCCCATTTCATAGCTGTGGAAACTGAAAAATGAAGAAACTTAAGTATCACCCTGTGCTCACTGAATTAACTGTGTTTGCTGGTAAGATAAAAGACTTGAGCTCCCAAAGGCAGCAGCTCCTCCTGGCAGGACAACGTGTGAGGTGGAAATTTCAGCTTTTTAGGTATAGAGACTGTGAGACTGGCTCATATAACAGAGAGAGGAACTTGAAAGAAAATGCGTGTTTATGAGTTCCTTTGGAGGCACAACATTGGGTATGAAGAATGAGCATGTATTTGTTTGAGGATGTTGGTGAGATGTGATTTATTTTTTTTTAAACTTTATTATTTCCTATCATGAAACAGAACCATGGCCATAGCAATGGGGTAATGGCCGTTCAAATCCAGCCACAGTTGAATTACCTGATGAAAACTTGTGGTGCTATTATTTGACCCAAGTAGCCTTCTCAGTACAAAGATCACCCAAGACAGAACGGTGTGTGCATCTTAGATGAGAGAGAGCCTTGTAAATAAGCAGCCCTGCTATCCGTCCCGTTACTGTACTAATTAGAAGCCCTGGCTTTCTGATAGTGTAAGCAATTTTGGTTTTGTTAATAAAAAGGTCATAATATGGTATCCAACCTGATGTAGGCACTGCTTGCTGTCTGCTGCCTTCTGTTTATCCTCAAATAATGGTGTAGAAAGCAAATCCTGAAGTTCACAAAAGTATCGTGTGTGGAATCATGTCTTGGCACTTGGAGATAATTAGTTGCAGAAAACGGCATCAACCAGTCTGTGTGTTAATTGAGCCTGAAATTTTAAACCTGTAATTGGTGAGCCTGATGGAGGATCATAAAATTCCTTGTAGGTACCTCGGAACAAAAATAATTGTTTTACAGAAGTGCAACACAAACCTGTTTGTCGGGTTCCTTCCCCCAGAAAACTGCAGTGGGAGGGAACCGTCCCCCGTTTAGAGGCTCTGGGAGAATGGTGATTTCTGCCCCTACGTGGGACAGGTTGGAATATTTCCATTTTGGGGGATGAAATTCAACTGTCTAAGTTCTGCTGAGTTGCAGCACTTTGGTTGCAGCACGTGCTCGTCTCTGGTTCCTGCCCTGAGTGCCGAGTGGCCGGTGCCGGATGATTGCGCAGATGTGGATTCCCAGGGCAAGCAGAATCTCGCTCTGAGTCTTGAGTGTGAGGAACAGGAACTGGGAAATTCTAAAAAGCTGTTCTCACACTACAGCATTTTGGTGTTCTTCCTCAGCTTTGGAGCTGGGATACTGGATGTTACTATTTTTCTTTTCCACCCGTAGTTAAAGGGATGGGTGGCAAAAAGCAGTTGAGTTGCAGGATGAGCAACCTTACTTTTTCTATGGTTGGAGTTTGTTGCAGATTTTAAAAATGCTCGTATCTTTAAGGGGAGCAGCGAGGACCGTGATCCCTGAGGAGTGGTTGGCTCTCCCCTCCTCTGGAGCATCGTCTGGAACAGCATTGCTCCCGATACTCGGTTCTGCAAGGGAGGCACAACGGTGGAATGGGTACCAGCCAGATTTGACAGAGAGGGAGCAAAGGAACCCGATGGACATGCTGAAACAGCAGCGCTGCTTTTAGTGGCTCAGGTTGTATGTGCTGTAGAGCTGCATCCTGGAGAGTAAGTCTTATGAGGAGCGGCTGAGGGAGCCTGGAGAAAAGGAGGCTGAGGGGAGACCACCTCGCTCTCTCCAACTCCCTGAAAGGAGGGTGTAGCCCGGGGGGTCGGTCTCTTCTCTCAAGGAAGAGGCGTTGGGATGAGAGGAAATGGTCTCAAGTTGCACCAGGGGAGGTTCAGATTGGAGATTAGGAAATATTTTTACATGGAAAGGGTTATTAAGCCTTGGAATGGGCTGCCCAGGGAAGTGGTTGAGGCACCATCCCTGGAGGTATTCAGCAGACGGGTTGACATAGTGCTTAGAGACATGGGTTAGTGACGGTTTTTGTCAGAGTTAGGTTGATGGTTGGACTGGATGATCTTAAAGGTCCCTTCCAACCTGGGCAGTTCTATGATTCTATGATCCTTCCAGCATTCTTGTGTACAGTGCAATTACCTGTTAATCTCACCTGGCAGTGCAGGAAAATGGCCTGTCTCACCCTCTTCAGAACCATCTTGGTACCACGGACCCTGACAGAACACACCGTCTCCTATCGCATCCCTGATGGGAAGAAATCCCCTTTTATTTTCCCGAGTGCAAACCCCACCTACTGTGCTTGTGGCGCTTGCAAGTGCTAAAGGTTACAAAATCCATCTTTTTGCTAAGAAAGCAACTTAATTAATGTGAAAGTTTCTCTGGTGAAGGGAACCCGCAGCAGATACGCAGTGCCTATTGCAGCCAGCTCCCCTCTTCCCTCCCAGCACCCCTCCCCAAACCACTTTAATTTCTCTGCCAATATTGGACAAATGTAACAGGCTGACTTTTTAATTTTCTACTCCCAGGTCTCCCTTGTCCCCTCATGCATTTTTCATCACAGCTCATGGCTCCCTCCCTGCCTGCCCTGTGAACAATATTGATCGACTGATTAAGCCATCAAGCCATGGCAAACAACTTTAATTTTCTAACCAAAGCCTTTTAGTTCCCTTCCCTTTCTTGTATATTTGTTGCCTTCTTGCGAAGTTTTTAATGCCTGCTCGGAAACAAATGCATTTTTTAAATTAGTCCCCGGGTTAATTGGGAGCTGCGCACCACCGAGAGCAATCCACATTAAAATATTAACCCAGAAAATGTAATAAGAGAGCGAGCGGGAAGTGCTGGGTACGGTCCCCTGTCTCAAAGCCAGGATTGTTCCTGCCCAAGCCTTTGGAGAAGGGCTTAAAGGAGATTTAGGGTGCTTGTCTTTTCTCTTTGCTCTCTCCCAGTAGCCTTATCATGAATGTTACTGGGAAGAGAGGGGCCCCCGCAGCAGCACAGCCCCCCTGGCTGTACCCACAGCACTTGGGCTCTGGGTCCCCGGCCGGGCTTTTGCAGGTTCTTGGACCACAAAATGCCTTCTCAGCTCAACCCACCGCAGGCTCATCAGGTTCCATCCACAGCACTGCCTGCACGCTCTGAAATCATAACGCTTCCTGCAAGTCCACGTGAGACCCGCTTCGGCTTGTAGAACAATTTTTCAGCCATGATGATGATAAAGTGAGAGGAGATTCATCTGACCTGAATCCCAGGGCTGGCAGGTGGGTAAAAGCATCATCGTTCTTGCAAACTCGGTACATGTGGTTTCAGTGAGCCTTGTCAGAATCGCTCTGTGGGTTCGAAAATTGCTTTTCAAGGTAAAAATGCAGCTTAAATATCAGGATATTTGTCTCTCCCTGGAAGCCTTGGAGCTCTGCGTAGTGCTGTGGTGCTGCAGGGGCTGGTCCTTCGGGTAGCACCGAGCTGTGAGAGCACAAACTGAACCGTGGCATGTGTCGAGGATCCTCATCTGAGCCTCGGCCCGACCGTTTGTTCCAGTCTCTCCAGGTCTGTCAATTGTGAAAATGAACAAAACCTTCCAGAGGAACTGGGCTGCCCTCGATGGAGGGTTTGTATAAAGGCAGTGCTGGGACCAGGTGACTCTACAGCCCTGGACCTGCCCTGGACTAGTCTTTCTACTGGTGTTGAGCTGGGAATCCATCGCTCCTTGCTCTGTTCCAATACACACCAAGGGCTGAGCCCCAGGAGGTGGGAGATGTGGCTCCTCATGCTCACAGCGAGGTGGTTGAGCAGGAGGCTCCATTGTCTCACTCAGTAGCTGTTACCCACCACTGGCCGTGTGGAAACCTCCAACGTTCCTATTGCCGTCCGCACCTCTGCCTGTGAGACCTTATTACAGACTCAGGGCATAGATTTAGTTCAAAACCATGCAATGGGGTGACAGATCACCTCACGGCTGGCACTCGATGCAGGTTTCATCAGTGAATTTAGCACCTAAATCCACGTCCTGGACTCCCTGCCCCAGTTCTGTGGGGGAACTGGCTCCTCCAGCAGGTTTGAACCTCATAGCCCTTTGCCAAAGTCCCCAATTCCCCTGGTTTATCACGAATACACCATCTCTAGGCTGGGCTTTTGTTCTTCCAAACTCACCTGGTGTCCTTCAGAAGAGATTTTCTGCAAGTAAACAGGGGAAGCGTTGGCTTCAGTGGGGTTTCTCCACCTGGGAATCAGGCTGTTATGCCCGTGGTCACTCAGTGGGAAGCCGCCGGGGCACGGATGGAGCTGGCTGTTCCCTGTCTGTGTCACCTCTCTTGCTTTGAAGGACTCTGATTTCAATACCAGATAATTAGTTCCTATGAAGACGTGTGGGTGTCGTGAACTTGTTAGAATTTTTGACGTTGTCTTTTTTCCTTCCCTTTTAAACCCAAGTGATCAAAACAAGAGACGTCTCCAGATGTGCTCCTCGTTAACATGAGGAGAGGTCAGGGGTTGTTGCCTTTGCAACAACTGGGGCTTTTTTATCATCTGGCATTTTATCTTCTGTAGAGCTCAACAGTGGCTCTAATACCTGATTACCAGGTTTGTGTTGTAAAAATGAAAGGGGAGGACAAAAATGAAGAATGACATAGGAATGTGAACGGTCTTTTACTGTACATTGAATTTTGAGAGCCTGGGGACAGCTGAGCATTTCTCATTTTATTTACTTTTTTGTGTTAATAAGGAAGCTAATTGAAAATGAGAGTCCTTGTAGTTGGTAATAGAGGGGTTTGTGCTGATCAAAAAGTTGCTCTGAAAAGCAGAGGGCTGGGATCAAGGACGGAGACGTTCTGTTATTGAGATGCTGAGACGAGTCATTCTGGGTTTACAGATGCTCCACGCTCGGGTCTGTCGTCGTTCAACATCTCCAACAAGTTCCTGCAAATCAGCTGAGGAATATTTCCAGAAAACAACAAATATGTGAAAAATATTAACGGTGAGATTAGTTCAAATTCATAAGAACAAATGTTTGCGTCAATAACGTGATCGTAAGAGTTACACTCGTGAGAGAGTACCACAGGCTGGGATTTATCTACCCGGTGACAATTAACCCATGGTGCCAACTTCTCAGCTATTGAGTTTTCACAACAGGCTGCTCATTCGGCATCCGCAGGTGAAGAATTATTAGCAGGAAATTTCTCTGTAGCCTTGATATAAAAATAAAATTGATAGCGGGGAGAAGCAGCCTGCGCTTGTGCAGCACTGCCATGCCCTTGTCTCTCACCATCTGCACTTCCTGCGTGCATTTTGGTTTTATTAAGGTATTTTTAGCCCTTTTTCTTTCCTTATAGCCTCGCTACTGTTGACGATCGCTCTTTAAAAGAAAGAAGAAAGCCAGGAGCCTTTTGGTTTTTTTATTTAAAGGCGCTGAAGTCCCAGCAGCCAGGGCTCCGGGATGACAATGGGGCTGTGGCTTCCCCTTGGTTCAGAACAATCTCTAGAGCAGCCACGGGGAGAGGTGACCTGTGGACACCCTTCATTTTCTGCTGGATGAAAAAGCCAGCCGGTGCCCGGTTCCCAGAGCTGAAGAGGCTGGAACCTGCCGGGGGAGCTGAAGGAAAGCGAAATGTCAGAGGAGAATGGCAACTGGGGAAAGCTCTGCCCAGGGGCCGGTGGTTGTCTGCATCCTGCTGGAGGGAATAAAGCTGGTCCCCGGGGGGCCTGGCCAGTCCCTGGGGTCAGGGTGAGGTCCCAAAATGCTGGATTTGAGCACCGGGGACCTTAAGAGGAGGCTTAATTACATTTTGGTTTCTTTCTCGGAGTTTTAACCCAGCTCTTGTAGAAATCCTGCTCTTGTGATAAATTCCTCCTGAGCCAAGAGGTGACTGTTCTGATGAAACACTCGCTCACTTCCAACCCCCTTCTTCCTAAATTTCCCAAAAACCTGGTTTTCTGGCCCAGGTGTGCCCCCAGCTAAGGGGAGGGAGGGAAAGAAACCGGTCCTTGGCGTAAGGGTCTGCTCTGCTCAGGCAGGGTGTGAGTTCACCTCTGAGGTTTGGCTGACAGTTCCCCCCCCCCGTAACTGCAGGGGGGAGTGATTGATGCTGATGGACGATGTGCTCCTGATCTTACCCTCCCACTCAATTCAATTTCCACCACTGCACGTGGTATTGAGGCAACAGCCGTGGAAGATTACAGTCAAATTAGATTCTTCGTATTAAATATTTTTCTCCTGCTGAAAAGCACGAGGAAATTAAACTGAGACTATTTAACAAAACATGCCAAAAAATAAAGCTGTTAAGCTCTTGAGATTTTCTTTTTGTTTTTACTGTGCACCTCGCTTATACTCACATAATTACAGGCACCCGTGAAATTAAAACTGCAAATTGCTGATGTAAGACAGTGGCGAGGCTGTGCCATGAAACATTTAAAATTACAGCGATAGGGCATTTTTCCATCCTTAAAGGAGCAGGGGGTGTTTGGGAAGGAAGAAAAGTCTGCTCAAACTCTGTTGACAACTGTGTTAATTGTATTGGGAAATTAGAGATGAGCTCCTGGATATTATTGCAGCTGGTACCAACGTGCAGGGGATACTGCCCTCTGCAAGAATCTCCCATATTTGCTCAAGAGGCTATAAAACTGTGCATTTTCTTCACAAATTTAGTTCTTATCCTCAGGTATAGTCCCACATTTCACATCTGTTTCCCAACCAGTTTGTTTGTTGCTGTTAACAATTTTTTTTGGCTGTTTCAATGGACTGTTACAAAACTCAGCAAAAATGGTTAGTATTTGTTTCTCACCTAAGAACTTTTTTTAAAGGGTTTTCTTGAGGATGGGAGGAGGGGGCTGGTTTACTACTACTTAAAAAACAGTCAAACAAGGGCCTTTTCCTAAGCAGGCGCCGAGCTAGAAAAGAGCTGAGTTATCTCTTTTTTAATACAAGCCACCTTATAGCACAATGTAGAGAAATCGATAATGTCCTCGCCCAGGTTATCAGAAGCGCTGAAAATATTTATCATTAAATAGTGGTGATATAAACAAAAAGTAACACCTTCATCCCTGGAGATTAAAAGTGGATTCACTTTATTTTTTCCCAAGTACAGCGCTGTCAGAGCTCTGCCCAAGCACTGTGTGAAAACTACTTGGTAAGATGTAACGTGGAAAAAGTAAAGCTTTTAAAGGACATTCAAAGAGCAAAGTCATTAAGTAAAAAAAAAACAACAAAAAAAACCACCAAAATGGAAATTAAAACCCTACCTCTAAGTCACTGATTTGTAAACTGCATTTTTAAACTGATGCTGCCAACCAAAACATTCTCTTTGAATGTCAGCACTGGTTTAATGCTATTTTAATTCTGTTGTTTTACCAGCTTTACATAAAGCTGTTCCTTTCTAGGGTCCTATTCCAAAGACATAACTTACACATCCAGATACCTGGTGTTTTGTCCTCTTCCTCTACTATTTTGAGGAAGCTCCATAAAGCAGGGTGAGTTTGCTATGTGTTCTTATCCCACTCAAGGCCATCAGTGCCGAAGAGTCTCCTGGCTTCAGCATTCTTCCATGTGGGTTCAGAGGTGGGTTTTGGCAAACGGGCTCCAACCCGTCCTCCAGGTCTGTGCTTGGATTTCAGCAGCTTTTCCCCTGGGGTCAGGGTCTGTAGGATGAGAATGATTTCCTGGTTTTCATTACAACAGGCAATGCTGGTTTTTTATTGGCTATGGAAACTCGGATTCCTTTAAAATGTAAATTTTGAAAATAGTTATATTTTTATCTTTCATCCCTGAGGTATCACAGGCTTTACAAACCCTTTTTAATCTTGGATTGATTGATGTCAATGGGAGTTTTCCACTGGCTTCAATAGATCTTGGACCAGTCCCAGGGTGCAGCAATCCAACCATCTCCAGGAGGGAATGCAGCAGCTGTTAAACCTCATGAGGTGATGCTCTAGGACAAGAGGAGATGCTTTCTCAGGCTGAATAAAAAAGAGGTAGCTCGTGGGTAGGCATCTGTGAACCCTTGAAGCGGTGAGAGGTCAGAGATGGGTCTGGGCAAAGAGCCTGGATCCCACTGTTGGTTTAAGAACATCTCCAAGGGTGTCATCTG
>JAHREE010000453.1:1210354-1297396 GCA_033628505.1 Tringa tobata
TCCTTTTTTTTTTTTTTTCCCCCCTCTTTTATTTTATTTCCCCGCATCCCTACCGTCCTCTCCGTGTAGCCAAGCATCAGCAAAGCCGGGGCTCTGCAACGCTTTGGGGCCTACACGCAATGATTAATTGCAACTTCTCCAACTTTCCTCTTCTGGTGTGTGTGCACGGTCAGAAAAGATGAGCCCCTGGGCAAATGTCAGGGGGGAACCGGCTCGTTTTTCCCTCTCTCTTGCAAAGCTCTCCCCTCTGCCTGGAGCCAGAGCTGGCTGGGGGATCCTCAGCACCCCTCTGCCGAGATCCCTCCTGCTCTCCCAAGGAAACGCTCAGGCACGGATCATATTGTCTCTCTGTGCTTCTGGAGTCGTGTCTGGTTCTCAGTTGTCACTTTAGATGGCTGAATGCCCCTGTTTTTCCGTGTAGGGGGAGTAGTATGTTTAAAGATTCAATTAGTGTTTTGCAAATCAAGCAGTGAAGTTATTGGGTTTAATTATGTTGCATTTAATTAGCGGAGGAAAAAAAATCAATGCTGTTTTGTATTTTTTATAGTAAGGAATAGCTAGGCAGTTTCCTGCTGGGGAACACAGGGTAGCGGTCTCAGTCAGGATGTGTAAAGTATGGGGTTCAAGGCTTTCCAGGAGAGCAGCCACGGATTTAGGAAAGATTCCTGTTTCAAAGGAGTAAAGTTGGTAGCAGTGCTTTCTGGATTTGATCACCGGGTCCTGGTTTGTTCTGGCTGCTGCGCTGCACCGTATATGAATATGTTCTCCTGCGATAGGGGTTCTGGAGCAGCCTCCAGGGATAAGCAGACTGGCTGCCTGGCAGCCGGCGTTTAAGTGCAGTACGTAGGCATGTTTCCAGCTCTTAGCGCTAGGTCTAACAAGTGTGCATCGCATCATGGGACAAATGTTATTCCCGAAATATCATAGGTTAAGCTGATGCACGATCCCTTACATAGAACCGCAACATAACGCTTTGCTTTGGGATTCTGGCTATGTCTTTCCAATGCTTACTGGCGTGTCGCTGCAACTGTTTGTCTGGGGAGCGGGTGATGGAGTAAGGAAGGTGTTAGCAGCATATATAGACCTGGGGCCAGCTCTAAAATAGTTGCCACTTGTTTACGCTAGAGGTAGATTTGGCTTGGGATTTTAGTAAGTGCTGATAGCGCTGTAGACAGTAATTACAGATGTATAAATAAGTGATCACATTTTGTTTATTCGCGTGCAGTAAATAACCCTGTGAGAATAGTAAATATAACTCCACACCAGCGAAGCAGCATGAAGAGTTCAAACGTGGGAAGATGACTCTGTAGACACACACAAACGCAGTGCGGTTCCATAAACAATAGAACAGAAAGGCCAAAAATACCATAGAAAAATCATACGCAGCGCAACCTAGAGACGTGACCTTGCGACACACTCAACTCCCATTGAAGAACTCAAGACATCATGCAGGATCCATCCCCAGGTCAGTGCTGTGAATGTACAGTTTTGAAGATGCAATGGGTGAAGCTTTGACGTGGAGGCATTCTTTCTAGTGGGTGTCTATCGTAGTGATGATTTGCTGAACAAGAGCAACTGTAAATCTGGGAAACTGTCCTCTTTCAGCTCCTTGTACTTTCATTTCTTTAAGAAGAAAAAAAAAATCTGGTCCAAATGTAAAGTGGAGGAGAAGAGACGGGGAAGGGGAGGGAAGGAGGAACAGAAGCCAGCTGTTTCAGTGCGGTACGGTCTTGATTGCTGTTCCTGAGTGTTTGAACTTCTGATTGACACAAACAGTTCACTTAACAGCATCACCGAATAAACACTGTCTGTAATACCACAGTAATTCTGGGATGATATTTGTCAAAATGTATACAGTAGCAGAACAAAGGATACAGAGTCATGAAACAAATGCTGTGAGGTCTAAGGTCTGTGTATTTGTGTACATGTGAATTTGTTTTTTTCTTATGGGAACGGAAATACATGCAAAACCCATTATGTTGTAAATAAAATAGGCCGTTGCCTGATAACAAGCCATCTTGACAATCTTGGGAGTTAGCTTGGGCTTTGGTTTGACTCTCAAGTCCATCTAGTCAGGCTGCTGGGAACAAAAAAGTGTTACCTTCTAGGGTTAGATCCCTAGAGATCTTACATAGGTCGGCGTCCTTAAATGAAACACCTTGTCAGCACTTAAATAAAAAACAATAATAAATTATTAGAGATAAGACCTACCATCCTGTCCACCAAGAAGAGCGGACAAGGCTCCCTCTGGAGCCTCTCAGTACTGCTGTTTAATCAACAGAAGGGTCACTGTAGAGCGATTTAGAGCACTGCTTTGGAGTGAAGGGGAGCCATCTGGTAGTGTAGAATAAGACAGTATATTTTGGTTTTGCTAGTATTAGACCCCCTGTTTTGTTAGGCTCCAGCCAGGAGACTTCCAAATAGTTTTTGAAAACAGAACCCATGTTGACTTGAAGAGAAGGAATGGCATCCGGCATTGGTTTTTCTTTGCTCCAAGAACTGTGACTTTCTGTCTTCACTTTCAGAAAATATTTGCTCTCACCCTAGTTAGTCTTATAGTTTTGATCTAAAATCCAAAATAGGGATGCCAGGAAAGAGCGGAGAAGGTCGTGGATTCTGCTTGGGTTTCCTGTTACCATGGCAATACATGAATTCCTGTATTTATTTACCTGATGGGTTATGTGCTCCAGGGAGTTGCATCACTCTGGAAGAATAAGGGAGCAGCCATACACCAGTAGGTCTAAAACAAAAGCTCTTCCATGAAGCAGGTCCATTCAAGAATGCCCTTGATTAAAACTAAAGAACATGTGGCTGACAGACTTTGAAGGTTTATTCTACTTGATGTTTTCAATCTTAATCTTGTAACTTCTTGCAGGGTTTTCCCTTGTAAGCTTGCTTTTTCAATAGCTGTCTGCTAGAGGTTGTTTGAGATAACCATTTCAAGCGTTAGCTACCTGGAGTGCAGTCAGTTATCTGTGTTCTGCTCAGGACTCAACTGCATGTATTTATTCCCAACAGAATGAAAATGCTCTTTTCTTCACTTTATAAGCATTTGCCTGATAGCAAATCTGAAGTCTCATCCTTTAGTATGGATGGTATAAACATCTAGGGGTTATCCCAGGAGAATGGCAAAATAGAAGAAGCAATTCAGGAGGCCAGATTATTCCCATCTTTATAGGAACTTAATGTTTATTCAGTCTTCCACGCCAATTTACATGATTCTGAATTGTGCATCTGTGAATGTTTTCATATTAACATGAAGTTTCCCAGGGGTCTTATTTTTGGGGAAGATATATTTTGAACTGTCATAATCTCTTGGATCATTCTATAGAAAGTATCCTGCATATTTTTGACACCTGTACAGTTTTCTGCAGTTTCTCTTTGCCAGGTGAGTTACCAGGCAGAACTGTTTCTCGGTTCAGTTGTGCGTTCACCGCTGCACCATGTTCTTCAGTGTAAGCGAGGGCTTTCAAGTTAGATGTTTTGTAGTTGACCACTCCAAGTGCTGCTCTACTGGTGGTTTTCAAATGAGGTAAAAATTCTCTGTGAAATGTCTTGTCCTGGAATCTGAAAATTAAACTCTTCTAAAGGCTCGCTTGACCCTACAGGCAGTTCAGTTCCAATTCTTCCTTTCTTGGGCTTTTAGCACCTACTGTGTTTCCTACTAACTGCTGCTCGGTGATGTCGCATGTGTGTTTTATTGTAACTTGTTTAAAAAGCATCAACAATTCAGTCTAGTTTGGTGTAGAGGCAGAATACAGGTACGAGATGATCGCTATTTAGTGTTTCCAACAAAATAGCACGAAGAGCAGAATTTTGCATTTTTTACAAGTCGGCGTAGGCTTGACAGGTGTTCTGATGCATAGCTTTGAGACTGGAGCGTTCAGAAATGTAGCCTGCGGGATAACGGCTGCAAAATTGAGATGGTCATAGCAGTTGTACGAAGGAAGCGGACAAGGAGTGGAGAAAAAAGACAGCTGAAGTCTACTGGAATGTGAAGCAGCTGGGTCGTGCCTTAGTCAGTGAAAAAGCAGAAACTGGAAACAATTGCTAAATTTATTTTCAGTGCAAGCAGTCGTTTTCCTTGAACCGCAATGACTAAATATATCTATTGGTGCGATTTTTATGTGGTGGTAACTCTTACTGGCTCTTGCTAACCTCCTGGCAAGCAGAGAAGGGTGGAAGTTCACTGTCAGTCCAGTTCATAACACAAGTGTCCCTCTTCTAGGTCTGTTGCTTCACTTGCAGAGAACATTTGTAAATTTGTATTTATATACCTATTTGTAAGGGACCCGTAGGCTCTCAGCATCCTTTACTTATTGCAATATATCACATGAATGGAAGAAACCTGGGTGTTTATTTCTAAGGAAGGGAGTCAATCTGTAACTGCTTTTTCAGGTTTCCTTGAGGTTTTGTTCATCTTTTTGGAAGCTCTGAATTGCAGTTGATGCCTCAGCTGATGTTGTGATAACACTTTGTAAGTGCAGATAGACTCTGATGCAAAGTCATGGGTCTTTAAAAAAAAATAATAAAATACATTAACAACTTATTTCTTCCCAAGTTGAAAGCCTGTGGATAGAACTGGTAAAATGAGCTTTGCTGTTGACTTACCAATCCATTGAAAGGAGAACATTCAGTTCAGAAGCTTACAGCATTTTAACTGCAAGTGGAGGAATGTGAAGCGTTAACTTTCTAGACTTTAAAGAAACTAGAGAGATGTTATACCTTTCCCTGGCAGAGGCATTTGCTGGGCAACCAGATTTAATTCAAGCACTCAATCATTATGTGTATTATGGGACTATGTCTAAATAGTCCTCAGTTGGGCTACTGAGAAGTGACAGCTGGAATTGTTTGTTACCATAGCATCAAATTTGGAAGACCCTTGTAGCCCAGCAAAGGTAAGATGATAGAGAGCATCTCCTGTCTTTGTGCCAGATCAAACTCCAGAAACTATGTAGTATATTAAAAACAACAAATTACATGTCAGAGCTACAGGTAAGGTGATTTAATAGCCGCCGCCTTCTCCCCTGCTCCTCACCACACCCATCATTTTACATAGTTTGGATACATGTAGAAGATGTAACTTGTTCCATTTTCCAAGGCAAATCATCCCCAACATTTTTTCTGCTGAAACTAGAGAGCTGGAGCTTTGGGGAGTTCTGCTGGTTTGCAAAGCTATTGACCTCTGTGTACTGTTGCTTAGCGGTAAAAAATGAATCCTTCCAGTCTGTATTCTCCCTGTGGAGACTTTATATTATCTGGAGTAAAAACTACATAGAGAGGGATCCTTCAGCTTCTCAAATTTGTGACAGAATAGGCTTTTCTCTCTGAAAACAACTGAAAATTTATTATGCTGTAGGTGCCTGAATATTTGGGAAATTCTGCATTGGTGTAACGTGTCTTTTTTTTTTCTTTATTAACGTTAGCAAACTATAGGATTCAGCCATTGTCATGGAAGTAGTATGGAAGGACTATTGAATCACATCGATATTACAAGAATAATAGCTTTGTTAGTTGTCAGTTTTGTCTAAATAACCAAAGCTTGGTGTGCAGTTGAGAGATACTATACAATGTAATGGGATAAGGGGATGGTAATAGAGAATAGTGTGGTGTTCTCAGTGCTTTGGTGGAGAGCAGAGGAAAAGGGAGAAACCAGATTTATTCACCTTTGCAAGTTTGAATTTGCAGCCCCAGAACTCCAAGGTGTATAAAAAAGCTGGCCAGAGAAGGAAAAAGGGACATCGCAAGTGGAGATGTTGATGGAATGGTTGGAAAGACTGGAAAAGGAGCAAGAGGCAGCAAGCCCTGGATTTTAGAAAAGGAAGAAATGGTGGGCTCAGTTGCATGCAAGTAGAGCAGATAGGAAAAGACAGACGGATGACAGAAAGGGAAAGCGGGCAAGGAAAGAGGCTCCCGGCAGCTTTCACAGGAGTCTGTTCCAAGGCAAAGAGACAGAAGATGAATTTCAGCAATCCGGAAAAGCTGCAGGAATCCTGCAGGTTGGGACGTGCTGCCAAAGGAATGTTCTGCAGATCTGCTATTCGCGTTACTGCACCCTGACAAATTTACAGCTGCATTACCTGACCCACAGCATCCACTCTTAAAAATACATTTCCGATCTCTTCTTGTGGTGCGTGCCATTGATGCTGATAGAGGAAACAATCTCATCTATGTGAGAGAGAAATGATGTCCCCACTTACTATGTGAAGCAACCCGAGAAAGTTGATGGATCAGGTTATTGGTCTACTTTTATTTGCATCCCATACTTAAGTTAAAGCTTTTCAGCTTTGAAACGGTCTCTTGATGTTAAATCTGTTTGCTGTTTTAGTTGCTACCATAGCTTGCCTACTCTAGAATTTGTAAGATAATGTTTTCATGTTGAGAGCAAGGAAGATGTGAGTGGAAAGAAGTACAAGAAAAAGAGAGTCTGTATCGGAGCATTCACTTCCGTAGCATTGTGGGAGATACGATAGCGACAGCAGTGGGAAGAAACAGTTCTCTCACACTTTCTTTCTATTTTATTGTATTTAGAAAAGTAATCTAAATGTTTGAAAACTGACAAGAGCTGTATGGAGATTTCAGCCTTGGCTAACATGTTGGTTTCATGTTTCTTTCATATTTTTTTCGTTCCCCATTCATACCACTGAGAGAATGGATTGAGCATGGGTAGGGCCCAAAGAAGAGACTTCTTAATTATGGGGCTGAGGCTCTTTGAATTAAGCAAACGCATATTTTGCATTGTCTTACTTTACCTGGGTGATGGTTCTGCTGCTTTGGGTACAGCTTTTCTGGTGTCACGAAACTAGTGTGCATTTTGTGATTCAAGTTAACATCTTGGTGTGGCCACCAGTGCCTCTATTTAAATAATAAGTCATTCTTCTGCTGAGGAAGAGAAGTTAAAGCTTGTGTGCACTCTTGTGCTCTCGTTCTTTCTCTCTGAAGGCTACATGTGGGGATGCCCTTTGTTGAGTACTTAACATATTCACTGAACCAGTTCCATTTATATTCTAAACAAGATCTTTAAATTCATCCTTCACGTGTACAAAAACCTTGGGTTTTGAAATAAAATAGATGAGATTTTTTCTTTTTAGGCTTCTGGAAAGAAAGGAAAGAGTCGGTGGAGGTTAAAATCAAAGACTAGTTACCCATAGCTTGTAAAGTTGGAGTAAGCAGATGCTGCAACTTGGTTGGTTGATTAAACCTTGACAGTATTTTACCCAGAGACTAATATGTAGTTCTAGATCTGTTAAACTGTAGTTTGCAGGTAGTCTTTAATTATTATAAATGGGAGCAAAAGGAGTGTGTATACAATGTACAGCATGTGCTGTTTTAACCCCTACCTTTTGATGTTTTTATTGTGCTTCTCATTCTACCAATCTGTCCCCTCCATACTGCCCAAGAGGTGGTAAAATAGCCTCAGGAATTAATTCCATATTTAGAAAGTTTCCTTTACGAACCAAGCATCATGTAATAAAGGGCACCCAGGGAAATCGATATTTTAGTTCTGGTTGTATAGCACATTCCAGCCTATTGTAGATAGCAGTGATCAGTGAACCCATCGGACAGTGGGCTTCACTTAGCAGGACTATATTGTTTGAAACGTATTTTTCCTTGGGTGATACGTTATCCTTTCGTTTTGTGCTCTAACTATATTTACTTAAGTTTGTCAATTTGAGTATGGGGAGATAAAGTGCAGATGGTTCCCAAGCGCTTTTTGCTTAACAATGTAACCTTGCATTTCTTTGTCAGGAGTGATGCGTGCTTCAACTTTCATATACAAAGAAATTGAATATCCCTGGTTTATTTCCATCTTAATTTTTTTAGGTGTATGTTTTCTTCTCTTCTAGCTGGGAGAAGCTTTAAACTGAATTATATACAAGAATAATAAGTTTGAGGAACAGGGTGGTCTGCCAGGCTTGGTTAGAGCTCATCTATGAATTTACAGGGCCTTACAGAAAATGTAGAGCGGTGGTTTGTGCAGGAGGTGGTTTGTCTGTATAAATATCCTTGCAAAGGTCACATGAAATCATACCTTAAGTCTGATGCCAGATTTTTGATGGAGCGTGGCAAGAGGGGTGCAGGGCTTGAGTTTACTCTTTTACTGCTTGGAATGGCTTCTCTAGGGCTACTGCATGGGAGAAGGTTTCTGTACCCCAGAAGATATCTGAAAGTCACATCACCTTTTTTTTTTTTTTAAATCTTGTATCTTTATGAGCAATACATAGGAGAACATAACGGACAGAAACTGAGGTGGGGAGTTTCTCTGTTTTCAGCTTAGTTTTTCGGTTTGCTCTGTGAGTAGCTGTTTGCTCTTTGTCACTGGAAACAGGGCACTTCTGTCTCCTGCTCTCGGAGTCTGGTCTGTTGTAGTTTACAGGAGGGACACTTTGGAAAGTTGTAGAACCACCCTGTTAAAAAGTTCTAATGAATAGAAGAAATGGTATTTAAAGTACATTGTTTACAGAGAGCTGGCTCTCTCAAATATGGCCAATTTTGTGATATTCAGGTGTAAGGTATCCCTTTAAAGAGGAACCATTGAGTCTTGATGCGTAAGTTGGTGCCTCTGCTCAGAAGTAAGCTTGCTGCTTATGTCTGTACCTCTCTTAATCTGTAGCATCCTTTCAAAAGGAAATAGCGATGAACCATCCAGCCTCTGTTAGAACTCTTAGACCTATTGACCAATTTCAGTCAAACTTTGCAGAGGAATCGATATTAGAAATTTATTTAAATTTCTACACGTTTTCTGAAGAAGACCGAGTAGAACGAAGAGACTACACATACTGCATTCAGGCAAAAGGGAAAACGTAGCTGTCCCATACTCTTATGTGGCCACCCAGTGTCAACTAGTACACGTGTCATTTCAAAACCACTAACATACATAGTTCTTCTTGTTCAGAGGGGTGCTAAGGGAGATGCAAGAAAAGTAGGTTTCTTGTGTTAGAAGAAGAATAGATAGAGTTTCACTTGTTTTGCTGCTCATAGAAAAATACCTTTATTTATTTATTTAAATAAGACTTGGATGACATAGGTTGCTCCTTGATGATTTAACTAAGGTTGTGATTTATGCTCATTCAGTTGCATAGGAATTTTGTTAGTCTAAACTTGTCTCATATTAGTTTATCTTGCACTCTAAAATTCAGAGGCATGAGATAAATCTGACTATATTTTGAAAAAGAGAGAATTTGGTTCTCATTACTGTCTGTGTGTTTTTCCAGGTAGTCTTTAAACAAAGATGGTTTTGCTCCTGTCTGTCTCGGGTGAAAGCGTTTGTATAAATTCTTTAAATATGCATTGGCAGCTCTTACTCTTAGGTTTTACCCTGAATTACAGCCTTGTTCATTAGACCTCAAATCTGAGGTGTACGTTTCACTGTAATACTTCTAGGGCTCCCTGGAGACATCAGGTATACCGCAAGTGATCCACAGGAGAACTTTGCTGAGTTTCCATTTGGCTGGCAGCCTGGGGAGCGCCAAGGTCCAAGGCATAAAAACCGTCATTCGGACCAGATATAGGTGTAAACCCCGTTGTTACCTGGGGTTGTTGGGTTTGTTGTGGCTTTTTACTATGTGCATAAGGAAAAGATGCTTACCTGGCAGTTGACCACAATTATCTGTGTTCACCACCCGAATGCGTATTTTACACTCTTTGTTCTGGCTGAAGGTAATGTGATAGAGAAAGAAAAACTAAGGAAATATCTGAGGGATTATTTCTGGCAGCTGAGAAGATGAGTTTTTCTATAAATGCTGAGAGTCTCTGGCAACAAGGTGTGTAAGAGTGTTAGTAATACCAAAAATGATGTTGGAAGGTTGTTGATCGCTTATGTCATTGTTTTGATACTTCTCAGGTTCTGTAAGTACTTAGGGCTGGTATAAATAACAGCATCTAAGGTTACAGCCATTGGTCATCTGAGTCTGATGGAGCTCCACTGGCAATATTAAAAAAAAATTCCCCCATCAACTGAAAGCGTGACTGATTCTGAAGTAATTCCCAGTGTGTTCACATGGCTGTTGATTGAGGTCCTGATTGGAGTCTGGCACCTAAAGTTGTTAACTCAGTGGTGTTACCGGTGCTGGGACTTGTTCTGTGGGGAGAGCTAAGAGGCTGGGGGGTTTATTGTTACTATTATTTTCATTTGTTTTTATCATTTAATACTTCTCAGGTGAGGTACTTGACATGTAAAAGCTTTGGCAGCACAGTTTCAAGTATTATCATAATGGAGAAAAAAAATCATGTTAGAAATATTAGTACTCAGTGGTATACATTTAATGGAATTGTTATTGGAAGCTCTTATATCCAGAAAAGTAAGACTGGTTTGTGTGGATGCTGCACATGATGATCTTAACCTTTGGGATGATAACAAAGCACAAAAACTGGGTCCTCCTGCAATCCTGTGCCCTTGACAGAGTCATCTAGTTAAATTCCTTAATATTTTTGCAGTTGTGGTTGTGGTTTATTAACTGATGCTGCCTTGAAGAAGAGCCCGTGTCTGCAGCAGAGTTTTCATTACTCATCTGTCAATACATGCAGAGTAAAACAAATGGGTCTGGGTAGAGAGGTTTCTGCTCTTCTGTATAAATGGTTTCTTCTTCTCCATCCCTGCTACTTTACCCAAGGAGAGGGTAGAAAATAGTTTTGATGCAGTACAGGGTTATACTTTATTGGATAGGAAGCTCTGGCCTGCTTTTCTGTCAGAATTATTTTAAGCCATGATGTTTAGATTTTATTAAATGACCTGGAGGGAATTAAAAACATCGCTCTTTTCCCAAAATATTCTCACTTGTACAGCTGTAAAATGCCCTTTATCCTGATTCATATGAGCTGAAGAATCTCCAGAATGTCTCTTTTGCAGTGGGTAAAATACAATCTTTTTGGCCAGTTCAACAATTTGCTTGTCAGGATAAATCCACTTGAGTTTTGTTTTGTTTGGTTTTGGTTTTGTTTTTACACAGTCCTCAAAATTGAAAATTAGCTAAACCAAAATTATTATGTTGCTGTGTTTACTGATGCAAACTGCGAGTTTTACAGTAATTGCTTGGCTTCTGGGTGAAACACTGGAGGCAACTTATCTATCTGGATTTGGGGTTTTTTTTGCATGATAATTGCAAACGAAGGGCACATCTCATTTAGAAGGCCCTGCAGAACAGGGATATCTGCTCTGGGAGATGGAGATATAAATGAAATTCATGCTGGTACATAGTATGGGCGAGTGCATAGAACAAACCGCTTTCGTAGCCCATGAGCAGTCGATAGGAAATGCTTTGCTGGAAGAGGCAGAGCTGTGGCAAAAGGATGAGCTGTAATCAGTAGAGGAGAAGGATTCGCAGAACCCAGGGCCTTGACTCACTTCACCACATGCTCCTCTGGAGTTTCACACTTGACTGTGACAAGTTTTGAACAGAACAGCAGCTGGGCTAGTGAGTAAGTGCATTTAAGAGCCAAAAGTCAGTGCTGACCACTTCCTGCTTATGTGTATTTTGGGGGAAATACTGGAGTCCCTATGCCCTTTTCCTGTTGTGGATTCTGGTTTTCCTTAGGTTTTTGTCCTACTTCAAAAAATCACTGTGGGGCAAAACCACCCACAGCAGTTCCCTGTGGAAGCAAATATAAAGAACGAAGGCCCCGCTCCGTAAAGGCAATTCATAACTTGAAGCCTTGCTCTGTGCCTATGTACCTTGGCTACGGGAAGTGTCAGCTGGTAAAGTGGTGCCAGTTTCCTTAGGGCAGACCTGCCTTTTTTTTTGTCATGGAGTTGCCATCGAATGTATTTTAAAGGCTGTCCTGTGGGAGACTGTTCTGCGTTACCGTGGCCTCTGCGAGAGCGGAGGGAACCAAAGCTCTGCCAGACTGAGCTCTTGATTAGTTGCAAGCATGAGGATGTAGTTTGGAGAGGAAAAACTGATTAGTGGATAATTCCCCCAGAATGAATAACCTTAGCCTTAAAAGATGAATTTCAGATCGGTTTGGATGAGAGAGATATCAGGTTTAAAATGTTGTTCTTTCAGTAACCTGCATCTACTGACCTTAGGTGGCATTGCAGAGATCATTTCAGCCAAGTAAGAAGAGGCTTTGCCGGTGGTGTGCAACCAGTGCTGTCTGTGTTGGTCTGATCCCCAAGTCCCCAGTGTTAAGTTTACCTGATGTTTTGAAAGGTCTTTGACTCCACAAGGTTGAGGAAAGCTTCCAAAATACAGAGGAGAGCCAGTGAGAACTCCCCAAGTGAGAAGGATTAATATCTAATACAACTTTCTGGTTGGTTACGCGTCTTTACCCATCTTTCACCTTTGCAAAAGTAACAGTACGTGTGTGTTTGCCCAGCTTTGACTGGAAAGCTTGCAAAAAACCAAGACCGAAACCTAAAACGAAGTTACGGACTATATAAGCAAGCTATGTCAATACAGACCATCATTTCGTGTAGCTGTGCAGCTTATCAAGTTACTCCAGCGAGAGCCTCCTTACAAATGCTTTTGTATTTTGTCTGTTGACTCATCCATCTCAACACTTGCAGTAACATTTCAGTACTGTCTTATAAAGCCTCTGATTGAAACAAGGCTGTTCTTGGGCTGGTTAATCAACAGATGCAATTAATACAATGATGTTTGTCTTGACAGCCTGTCTCACTGTGGCAGCATTGTAAGCAGCATTGCTCCACGAGGAGATCTCTGTGGTCGAGGACTCGCTGTACAGGCAGATCACTCAACATTTGCATTCAGCCTAAAGTCAACACTGAAAGAGTTTCAGAGCTCTCCTTAGCTGGCAAATGGTCTCACTGGTGCTACAAGTGAGGTTAACAAAAGGGTAAATCATAATCTGCAGCACTTCTAATTTATTTAACAGTTTTATAAAATGCTAGGGTTTTGTTCTGTTAGAGAGCACCAGAAGTGGAAAAGGAAAGCTCGGATGGATTTTCTTCTTGAGCGAGTCTGGGAAGGTTGTGAAGGAAATACGATTTGGGCTGAGATATTTATTCTTTTAGTAGAACAATGTCAGTCCCAGACTAGTGCTTCTTAGATGTGTTTTACCCTGGGAACTTGTATAAAACGTCTTCCCTTTCAGCTGTTTCATTTTTAGCTGTATAGAGGGTGTAACCATTGTTTAAGGGAGTGTCGGTGGCGTGTAGCCAGTTGATATCTAAATTCTATCATGAATTGTTTTGAAGAGAGTATGATTTTCTATACTGTGATATATTGATGACTCGAGGCAGGAAGTACAGACTGACTCCAGCAATTGCCGGAGCAGCTGTTCATTATGAGTAAGCCATATGAAAAATCCTGTGAAAAATTTAATATCAGTAGGAAGCAATGTGAGCTTAAATGATCAGCACCAAAGTGTGATTAAGCCATATCAAGAACTGCTTTCATAGTTTCACTTGCTCAGAATCTTATATTGGAAAAAGTTTCGGGTTCTCATGGTATCAAAGTCTGGAGAGGTATTTGACTTCAGGCTAGTTAATATTTGTAAAGGCTTGTCTGGACACTCCCCAGACTCTTGCTCCGGGGTACAACTTTACTTGGTTTATCCTACGTTGAGTTGATTAGCAGTTTCTCTCTCTGTAAGTAGGCATCTCAACTGACTCCATGGCTTTAGCATTTCCTAGCATTGTAGCAGCAGTTCTACTTGGGCTGGATTTCTGCCAAGGCCTGGATGAGACAAGGCACACACCTGAAATGCCGCCATCCCCGTTCTGAGTTTCCTAATCAGTAAGTTGGGGGGGTTTGGGGATAGCCTGTCTTTGTTTTTAATCACAGAGCTGACTTTTATCGAGACTGATACATAGATTTCCATAGCTTTCCACCAAAAAGATTGCGTTGAATTAATGGACATTTAATTTAATTTTGGTAGTTGACATTTTCTGGAAAAAAAGTGCTTATTATTTGGGTCCAAACCTCTGTGGTGAGTGCAGGCTGGGAGCAGCAGAAGGGGCGCAGGGCTCTGCTTTGCTGGGGTTTGGGTGGCTGTAGCAGAACTGCTGACCTTTGGCTCCAAAAAAAAAAAAAGAGTAAGCAAGAATGACTGTGCTCCAAATGTGAACCTGTCTGGAAGCTGAGTATGCAGAGATAAATCGCTGAAGGGGAAAACCCTTCCACTTATGGCTCATGCATTTTACAAGTGGACCTAATGTAATGGTTTCCTAGCTTCTGAGATACTTCCAACCCACGTTCAGTTACTTCCTTCATTCTTTGTTTGAGCACCACGTTTGAATTGCTTTTCATTTTGTATTCTTCCTCATTGTCTTTGATACCAGGATACAATTTCTCATTCTCACTGCCCTTGGTTTCTCTTAGTTTACGGGGTTTTTTGACACATACGTTCATGTTGCTCGCAGTGCATCCTGTGTCACAAGGTTTTGATTCAGCGGGGTTGTCCTGGAGATGTATAGGGGTGTTCCAAGAAATAGTGGTACATATGTCACAGCGCAGGGGCATACATATACATCTTGCCCAAGCAGCAGAGCTTCTCTTGCTGTCGAGTGTGGTTCTCAGGCCGTGGCTCATGAGGGTGGTGTCAACGGGAAATGCGTGATGGATGTTCGGGCTTATTTTGGGAACAAGACTCAGTTTCCCTTGATGCAATAATTTCATGAATCAAAAAGGAAAATGTGTAATGCTTAGTGTTTGTCTAGAGCTTTAAATTTTTAGAGCATTGGACAAGCATTTATTCTGTACTTTTGACTTCGTGATGGGCGGTGATGGAAAGTGCTGTCTGTAGTGAGGTGAGAATAGTGAGTACAACTTCTGCTCTTGTTTCATCTACTAGGATGATTTAACTTGGTCCTTTGGTCAGATGATATCTACTGCTCCATAAGCTTCTGTGGGCTTTTCAGTTTATCACTGGAGCTGTGGGTGGGTTGTTAGGTCATGTTTTAAGGCATTTGAGATCTCATTAGGTAGCGAGAGTAGAAGATGTAGTGCCGTGTAGTGGTGGCATCTCTCCATTTGTGGGGAGATTCAGGTAAAGTTGTATGCACAGAGCATGCCACCTAGAGGGACGAAGTGGGCCAGCAAGGCTGTAGCCATGATTTGCTGGCAAAATTTAGGTTGCTGTGTGAATGGCTATGTTGAGACCTTCTCCAAGCAGTGCCCTTTGCAGCCCCGCCTCTGATATATACAAGATATATGCAAGAAGGTTGACAAACAGCAGGCTTTCCACCAGCTCTTCTCAACAAACGTTTCTCAACTTTCTACGTGAGACTACTGTTCATTATTTAGGCTCCTGGTTATGTTGATCCTAATCTTTCACTGAGGCTGAAGAATCTGACGTTAAGTTACGGATCTCGCCTCATATTCTCCAGGAATTAGGATGAGGAATCTAGTACAAGGTATGATTTGATGGGCTAATGCTTTCCAAGCTTCGTGCTTTTTTTGGCTTGTATGTTGCAATTTCTTTTGTGGGAGACTAATATACTTCCCAGAAGATTATCCTAATTTTCAGAGTCTCAAAGTCTGAGTTGTAATTAAGCACTTAATTTGATGAGGGTTTTTAAATGTGTTGCTAGTCTACTGGCAGCTTGGGGAAATGCTTCCATCTCCAGCTCGGCTTCCCTTGTGTAGGCTCAAGCTCAGAAAGCTGGTGTATATTTAGAACTGTCAGAACTGCAACCTGCCAGACAGGCCTCAGAAAATTGCTCCAAATCTATGCTTTTAGGTAGGTTAAAGCCAAATTTGAGACAAGCCTTGCTTTTTTGCAGGAGTTGCAGATCAACAAATGGGCAGTGGGAAATTTTAATAATACATTTTATTGCTTACAATTGCATTGAGTTCCCCCATTGCCACAAAGGACAGTAATCGGTACATCCAATAGGGAAGCAATTATTTTATTTCTTGATCATCCAGAGAGTCAGGGAGTTGTGCTGTCTGGTAAGCACATGGCTTGACCAGAGGGTATTACGTTTTCAGGACAGAAATTTCTTTTCGATCCATGTTAGTCAGATACGTGGTACAATAAGGTGACTTGAGCCAATGACTTGGGCTTGTCAGATTTAAGACACAAATAATTATGACTGGGTAGAGTTTTTGTCTTTCATGCTATTTATGGTTAAGGTTTGTAGTTGTCTCTGATTAAGTTTGTATCTTGTGCTAGAGTTTCTCTCTGTGGTTTAAGTAGAAGATCTTTTCTCCCCCCTCCCTCCTGTGCTTCAACTTTTATGCTTAAAACCTCAGGAATAATCTTAAAGATTTTATCACGCGGGGCCTTTTACTTGACCCCCATGTATATCCACCGAGACGTTGGGATGGCTTTCCCATTTCCTCCTATTCTCTGTTTAAATCTTCCTGTTGTGGGAATACTAATAAAAATAAAATTTGAATTGCAATTAGTCATATGTTAAAACAACCAGGTTAAAGGCAGCAGGAAGAGCATCCTCTCGGTGTCACCTTTTGGGGCCGTGTGTCATTGTGCCATGGTGGCTGCGGCCACATCTCTTGCGTGTATTGACCGCTCCTGCATTTAACAAGCCCTGATCTGCGGCTGCCCCGGTGTCTCTCTCCTTAACTCCTGCCCCCTTTTTGTCCTGATAACTTTCTGGCCTCCAGGCTACTGACAGCTGTTGTCCACTTGCTGCTAATTAAGAAAGCAGCATGAGGGATGGGAATGTGGATTGGAGAGATTGAACGCCCCTCTCCGCAGCAAAGCATTTCAACCTGATTAAAAAGAGTCTGACCGATGACTGATTGGCCTCTTTTTTCTTTCTCTCTCTGTTGAGCCTCTCTGGAGATAGCCTGTTTGGTAGCAAAACTCACATTTTACGCGTTCTCTTTGTCTCTGTATTTTTTAGATCCTGTAACAATAAGCAATGTCAGAACAGATTAACCATTGAAATAGTGGCACGTGTGAAATTTAAGCCACTTTCAAGCCACACATTTAACTTGCAAAGCGTTGTGTACATCTGTGCTCTTATTCAGAAATTCAAATGTAGGTCATATTTTTTAAATAAAATGACACATGGTTTGTCGAAAACTTAGAGCTAGCTATAAGAATCAAGATCATTATGAATTAGCAGCACTTAAAAGGATGGACTGATGATTTCAAAGGTTTTCCTTCTTTGTTTAGGGATTTTCCTTGTTTGTTTTGTTTCCTTGTTTGGTTTCCTTGTTTTGTTTTGCCTTGTTTTGCATCAGGTCCCGGTGGGTGACCTTTTGTGTGATATGGTTACGCTGTGATTTTTGTGATGCAGCAAGAGAATGGGCTTGAACTCTGGAATTCCCTTTTGTGGCCTATGCTTCTGTGGAGGTAAAATGATAGACTGAGGTTAAGATAATACAAGATTATTGTGTTAATACACAACCAGAAGATGTGAATTCAAGTAAGAGTGATGGTAATTTGGTAGAAGAATCCTTCTCCTGAGGCACTGATGCCCTCTGGAGCTGTTTACCTCCAGGAATATTATGACTCTCTGTATTTCAGATTAGAACTCCAAAATTCAATCTGAATTCTTATCTTCAATAAGTGGGCTCTGCATAGCCCCTAGCAGTGTCATTTGCTCTCGTATCTGGAATATAATTTCTCTTTGTCCTGTTGTGATTTTTCTCATCCTTGGCTGTTAC
Organism: Tringa tobata; assembly: GCA_033628505.1. Taxonomy (NCBI): domain Eukaryota; kingdom Metazoa; phylum Chordata; class Aves; order Charadriiformes; family Scolopacidae; genus Tringa; species Tringa tobata. Next base: position 1,227,895 of record JAHREE010000453.1, read on the forward strand.
CTTTGTGCCTTGGAGATGACTGTTTCTTGACACAGTAATTCAGTACAATCCGATCTTCTCTTTAAAAGCACTATGTATCTATAGGAGTAAAATGTTTATTTGAATTTAAAAAAAAAAAATTCCTGCCAGACTTGGCTCCTTAGGCGTGTGAAAATCCTTTAACAAACCATGTCTGCCACAGTGCAACTGAACAGTAGGAACATGTCTAGGGAGAGAAGGGTGTATTTTTGACTGTATTTACTGCTGTTCACCTTGTGTGCTTATCATTTTGCCACATGATCACTTTCTGAAAGAAGTCTTGGAGCATTTGACTTTGCCCTTTCAAATAAAGAAATGTTTTATATTTGTTTGAGGTTGAACAAGAGCTACTTGTACCAGTCAGCGTTACCATATCTTCAGTTAAACACTTTCAATACTAAAATGGTAGGAAATGCAAAATGTAGTGTGCTTTTAACTGCCTGACCTAGGCAGACGGTTTGGGATATGGGTGGTTCAGGGTGTGAAAGTGCTATAATGTCCTTGGGCAGCTTTTTGTTTTCACATGATGAGAGCAGATGCTGACATGGTGCAAACAGAAGAGAAATCCTATCACCGTGGTTGGCCCTGAGTCCCCAAGCTGTACCCTGTAAATAAAGTGATTGATGGGTATTATAGATTAAAATGGTGTTTCTTTTTTTCTTCCAAGCAAAATATTATTTCTAAATAGATCATCTCATTATTGGACACTGGTTTGGCTAGTAATTTTATAAAATAAACCTATTAGACTTAATGTTAGAAAATTAATGGGATAATTTCTCTACTAGTAAGAATTTATGGAGATTCCAAACCCTGGTCTGTCTTGCTGTGGGAAGCAATTAAGAATATGAGGGAATGGTTTCTTGGTTTGAAATGTTGAAAGCAACTGTAAGCATTTGTGCTGTTAAATCTGGAGAGCTTGTTAGGGATGGTGAGATTGGTTATGCTGGGTCATTTGCTATGAATATCACTCATTTCTTTCACAATAATCTCATTATTGCTTGGATGGCTTTGCCAAACTGTTTACTATCTGCTGCCTGTGGACTGGCAGTGCGTTTCAAGCCGATTATAGGAATATTGTGTAGCTTCAGGGTCACAGTTAGTCCATTTGTCCTTCAATGCCGGTCACAGTGGCATCAAGAATTGAGCTGCCATCATCCAGGTACGTCCTCTGCCAATACTGACCTGCTTTTGCATCTGTTCTGCCTTAGTGTTTCATGTGACTGATGGCAACTGTCACTCGCTCTGAATCTCTACCTCATACCCGTTTGTGCCATGGATTTCTGGCTGTGTAAAATGAAAAACCATCACAGTGTCATTTCAGAGGCACAGAGGTGACGGTTCTGACATTAAAGGGGCAAAAAGAAACATCCTGCAAATTCCTATGGAAGAACTGGATCCTTGTTTGATGCTAGGAAGGGCTTTGATTAGACTATTGTCTAAATATAAGCCTAGAGCTTTGCTGCCAGGTCGCCAGTTGACTTGGCTTCTACTGGGTTGGTGAATGACAAAGTATTTCAGTGGAGCTGGCATTTCTTTGTGGGGTTGTTTTGCAAACGCAGACCCAATTCTTAACAGGAGAGCACAAAACAGGAATTTCTGCTTTCCAATGGAAAATGTTGGGTTGAAGTTGTTGGAGGAACAGGGTTAGTTCCTCTGCTTTCCTGATTACTTGTAGTACTACAGGGGTGTCCTTTAAAGAAATAAAAATTACAAAATAAAACCACTCCTACCAACTGGGAAAAAGGAAGTATACGCAAACAATTTTGAGAACAGGCCACTGGATTGTAGGGAGAGAAAAATCTCCATGGAGGTTTGGCATCTACTTCTGTTCCACAAAGCTGGACTTTATCTGTGAAACAGGTTCCCATATATATAAGAATTATCCCTAAATATTTCCCTTTATTGACAATTTGGCTTCTAATTAGCTAAATCCACTTTGCAAATGGACAGTCTTCTTCCAAAGTAAAACTACGTAGAGTTAATTTGGAATATTGTGCATGAGTTTCTAACCTGAGCTATGAGGTTCTTGTGGCTTTGAATGTGGGTACATTTTATCATGATCAATTACTGGTGTATTTTAGTTTCAAGCAATCTCCCTAAAAGTAGAGATTTGTACAGTTGCTGGAAGACCAGCTCAGCTCTTCACCTGCCAACAAATGGCAAATTAACTTGACTGTGCTTGAAGCATTGAAGTATTTTCTATATGTATTTTTAATTCTGTTTTAAAAGTTATTTGAAACCCTTTGGAAAATGCCTTCTGTGAGGGGCATCTCTCAAAGTTTCTATATGAATGAGTTCAGTTTCATAATTGAACATTGGCCCTGCTATATATAGCATTGAGGTTTTTTTATCAAATGGCAGCAATCAAGCCGTTATGGCTGGATTGTACCTATGGCTTCTGTGTAATATCAGGATGGATGTGGAAATGCCGTGTATTGTTTAAAGTCATATAGACTATAAAAGCTTTCTGCGGAGGAGCTCAGGACCCTCAGCACGTTTTAATGAAGCAGGTTTTCCCAAGTCAAATGCCTTTTCCAAGATTTGTTTGAGACGTCTTCACATTTTGCACTCTTTGCAATAGATACATTGCTGGTGTTCAGGTTAATGAAGAATGATGGTACATCTAGTTTATTCAGACTTCCCTGACTGCAGAGTTGCCAAAAATGAAGCAGGAGAGATCTCTTCCATCTGTCATTCTTCTATGGAAATCAGCAGTTTAGAAGTTGATGTGGCTGAGAGTTTATTTGCTGATCTTCAGAGTAGAGTTCATGAGTACACAGAGGGGAAAAAAGGCAAAACTTAACTTGTTTGTTTGGGGAGGGAGGCAAATTGATTTTGTTGTGTAAATTTGTAAACAGGATAGAAAGGAAAGGGAAGTTTCCTCAAAACACATGGTGAAATAAATGGAGTCCAAGCTCAGATTGGAACTCTTCCTTGTGGGGAGCAGATGTTTGCTGAGGTCCTGCAGTCAATGGCTGCAGTGTTCAGCTCTACTCAACCCCCTCCCACAACACACGGCTATTTCTGTGAGCAGCACCCCAGCTCCTCTTCTTCCTCCTATTTTTCCAGCCCCCTATGAGTTTTCAGATAAGAGCAGAGAAAATAGAAAGGTCTGTGGAGCTACCAGTCTGCCCCCTTGCTTTTTTTTTGTTATTGCAGAGTCTCAGACACATAATCTCTTAGGCATAAGTATTTCTTAGCTCATGTGATACTAGATAGCAATTACAAAGCTAGGGGTTTTTAATGAGGCTGCCACACAGCCTAGTTACTAGATGCTTCTTATACTGCAAAATAATATTAATAAACATGGATCATATGTACAAAGACAGTTCTGTGTTTGCAACATTAAAGTTGGTGTTTATTAGTTGAAAGTGTTTTACAGCATTTCTTGTTGCTTTACTGGAGTGTCATTGTTTTGACTCATTGGCTGGACCCAGTTGAATTCTCAAAATCCAGCAGGGATGGAGTCTGTGCATTACCAGGTGATAATACTCAGCACAGAAGGTCTGGGAGGTCTTTGCCCTTCTAATAATGGCACCAAAGGTATTTTTATAAATGTGGTGTCTTTCTGAACCCAACTGCTATGACATACTAAATCCACTGCAGAAATTAGTAGGTTATTGAATGGTTTTTCGCAGTGAAGGAGCATACAGTTCATCACGCTGAAGCTTTGACGGAGCCCAGGCTTATCCTGATGGAAGATGGACACGATGGAGCTGAGCCCACCCTGACCTGCAGCCCCCCCCAGGGCTCTGGACCCTGCACCGCATGTCCTGGGGCCTCATGGAGCTGAACTTGCTCCTTACAGACCCATTGCTGTTTTCCAAACTGAGCTCCCAAAGTATTGCTCAATATACCACAAGCTGAAAGTAGTATTGATTCACCTTTCAGGGCTGGATGGCAGGATCACCACACAATCGCGTATTTGTGTTGCAGAGACTTAAATAGCTTTGGCAGTTGTGGTTTTGCTGCTTTGTCAAAACAAAATTAAATATAAATACTGTACAAAATTATACCTTATTTATAGAATCCTAAGCTCTCTCTGCCACAGAATCTGGGCCCGGGGCTTTAAAATACACTTTTTCACCCGGAGTGGATGGTGGTCTTTAAATGCGTTGATGTGGCACCCCGTGCCCCCCTGGCAGGTGGGGCTCTTGGGGAGGATCTCACTTTGGAAGCCTGATGCTGTGCTCTGCCTGGGCTGCCATCCGATAAGGGAATGGGCTGTTAGTAAAACCTCCCTCCAGTAGCTGTTAATTCACTAAGATTTATTCGGTGATAAAAGAATTGTTTCATCAGGATTGTAAAGAGATGCTGAGATAAGGTTCAACTTCAGTTTTGGTAAAATACAGTCTCAGCTTAGTTCCCTTTAGCTACCATCCTGTTGAAGGAGTTTCTGCTTGAAATGTAGGCCAGCTTCCTGTATCAGTAAACTGGAAGCTCATTGAAAAATAGAAACTGATTCTTAGTAGGGCCCACTTTTGGTAATTTCCATAAAAGATAACAGTAACTGTTTAAATACAGATACCCAGGGTGATACAAGAAATAACGTCGCATGCCAGCAAAGAATTAAGCACCAAAGAAATCAGGCTCAGCTATCCCCTTGTTACGTGGGTTTCCAAACTTGTCACTCCATTATGCTACATAATATTCCGGGAATAGCTGTCTTTTCTTTAGCATTAAATTAACGAGGAAAATTTTGGTGACTGTTTCCATTCTACTGAAGTCACAAGTCTTCAGTAGACTCAGTTGTGTTAGCGTGGATTCCTTCAGCTTCCCGACGTGTTTCTGGTGGCACTTGTACAAATGTGCTAGGGTTTGCTTCCGTAGAAGTTTATTCTTCTATATCTTCTTAAAGATATTTTTGTTTGTTTGTTTTAAAGTCAGGATTTGCTGAGAAGATGGGTGTTTGTAGCAATGTGCCTTCTCCTTGAAACCGTCATCTGTTGGAGCGATGTAACCAGGCGGGCTTAATTCAGGTGTGAGGAGACAGAATGAAATAGAGAGTTGTCACAAATGATCGTTTACTGCTAAAGTAACTTTTAATATTTATGTGCAGTAGAGTAAAAGCTAGACGTCTCACTTGGCCTCCATAAGCTACCTCGTGTTTCCTGCCATGGTGGTACAGGGATGTGCTAATCCTACAGCTAACAAAGACGAGGGCTAGTATTTCCTCTCCCTCCTGGGCTGTTCAGTTCAATTAACATCTCGGTTTCCCCTTGCTGGAGGCACTGATGTTTCAAATTGTGCTTATAGAAGACTAAAATTTCCTCCTGCCTGTAGGCAGGCAATAAAACTGGTGGTTTGGTTGCAGATCCTATCAGGTATAGAATAGGGTATGGAATTGAGGATATGGCCTGCAGCTTCTTAACCCTTTGTGGAAGCAGCACAACAATAATGTAAAAGCGGCTTCTGACCTGATTACATCAGAAATTTCACACCTCCGGTGCTGCTGTATCACTGCACACATGCTTGTCTGGCTCTGGAGATAGAGAGCTGGCCCTTTGGGGCAACAGTATAGCAGAACTTCAAAGTTTAGTGATTTGCATAGCCCTCCTGTGATGCCTTGTTTTATTGAGTAAGCAATATTAGGGAAGTTTACACTGGGATCGCAACGCCTCTCTAGGAGATAGTGCTGGCCTGGTTCCTGAAACTCATTTTTCTTTCTCTTGCATAGATGTGAGCCCCCAGCATGGTGTGCTGGAGTTGTGCAGACATGTTTAATCTCACTGAACAGAATATCTGCTCTTCAGCATCTCAGCCCCGAGGATACGGTGCTAGTCAGAACAGTGAGAAATGAGGCTTCCTTGCGGAGAAGTTAGTTCATCTCTTAACATGCATGGAAAAGAGCTTACATCACACTCTCACCTGGACCGCTGCCCTTAATCTATGGTACTTGCTAAAGAAGGAAATAAAATCGAGCATGTTTAAGCAAATGCTTTCCATGTTTTGATATGATTTCTTGTGCTCAGCTCAGATGAGCGTGGGCGGTGGCTTTTGGGCCGGGTATAAGGTTCCTCCCAAGCCTACTAGAAAAGAGGGGTTAGCTTTGCAGTTCAGACCAAATGTGCAAAGAGTCTGTAATCAGAGGTCAAAAATAAAGATGACTATAATTAGTAATGTCCAAAGCAACTGGAAATTGTGTCAGGCAGATCTGAGCCAGCTTCTCTTTTTTTTCCATTGCCTAATGAATGAGAGCTGAGGTTACGCTCCGAGGATGAAAGAGGGCTGAGTTTTTCCCATTCAAAACTGGTGGTGTGGGGCAGATGCAAAGCCAAGACTCTCACTTACAGCCTTGCTTTTCAGCTGTTGAACCTGTGGGCAGGTTGTGAGCAATTAGGCTTTTCCCTAAAGCATCTAAAATAATGCATTTCTGCTTGCCGTCCTGCAGAGTGCCAGTGACGACATTCTGTCACCTTGGAGATGGATAAACAGCTTCAGCAACATCGGGTTATAATCTTTCAGGTCTGAGTTTCAAAGCTGACAGCCATACAACTGAAACCCAAGTCTAGCAAAGGTTTTTCAGTGTGGAAAGAGTCTAAACCTGCTCCAGTAAAATGAGAGGAGGGGAGACAGAGTTTAAGTGGAGCTCAGTGACGAGGCTTTTTGCTCGGCCATGGCAGCAGCCTGAATGAAAGGAATTAGCTTTGGCTCACATGCTCCCTACAGCCCGGAGTGACTCAGGTAGCATGCAAGCATACTTGTGCCTCCAGGGTTTTATTTTTAGATGTCTGAATCACTGTCATGACTATATCTTCATAAAGCTGTTAGACAAATGGGGATGCCCATGGACCCCATATTAAGTCATGTTTGGTGAACAGAGAAATTCAACAGATTCCCTCTCAACCGTTACAATTTCTGTGTTCAGAGCTGCTTGCTGAAGTGATGCAGAGGCTATGCCTTGTAGCTGGATGATTTTTTCCATTTAACTTTAAATGTTAACAACCTTGGTGTTTTTTATGTGTAGAGCAGGGTGAGCACGGACCGCAGCAGTCATGTTGATGTTGGAGGCTCCTTGACCCTCTTGTTGTTTTAGTGTTGCTGGCACAGGGGGAGTTACGAGTCATGTTACCAGTGTTGTAATCCCATTAGTTCTCTCAGGCTTGCAGGGCTGTGCAAAATCAGTACTTAAATGGGAAATTACCAGAGACTCACCAGATGCCGCACAAAGGTTTGCTAGTGATTTGGTGAACAGCAACATTTTTGCTTGTGAGTTGGTGCGGGACCAATGTGCTGGAGCGCCTTTCTTTCAGATAAACCAGAGCAAAAGCCCTGTCTGCTGCTTATCAATAAATTACAGTATCTTTTTCAAAAAGAATTCTCAAAGCCGGCTTTGGTGTGCTGGAGGAAACTGAACTTGGGTAGCAAAGTCCTACTCCCTTAAATCCCTCCTTGATCAATTAATTGCTCCTTTTTTTTTTTTCCTTACCCCTCTAAGTCAGTTGGATGGCATTGCATTGCTGCAGAGTTTCTAGCAGCTAAAGGATTCCTGCTTTATGTGTCTGCGAGGAGATTTCTCTCTTCTGAAGTACTTCAGGCTAAAAGAAGACTAGGAGGGAACCTCATCAGCTGCTCTGAACTTGTTGCTTGGTCTGGTGCATCTTCTCTTCCTCACAACCTGAAGATTTGCTTCCGAATATGAAGCTGGAAGGAAGAAGAGCTGTAATACTAATGCACCATAATATTAATGTTGTTGACTGACCCAATCCTTTTTGCTGCAGTCAGGAGACGTGGCTGAATTGATAAGTTGCCCTCTGTGCCTCCCAATTCCCCTGCAAACACTGCGAGCTCTTTCCACATGAGGTTGCTGCAGCTGGAGATGCCTCATTCATGGTTGCTTAGAAAGAAAAAAAAAATCAAAATAAAAATGTGCTCTCTGACAAATAAAAATGTTTTGCTTCCTCTGGAGGCCCCAGAGGGCGGCATTAAAAATAATGAAGCCTGTGAGTCAGTGAGCATTGCCTGGCCAGCTGAGAGGGAACTGAGCCTCCCTTTTCCATAGAAGTTTGTGTGCTGTCATTGCACATCATTAATGCTCACTGGTTTATGCTCATTCACTGTAATGTTGCCAAAAAAGAAAAAGGGCAGTCGGTCTTTCCGCTCCCAAACGCTGGCTGCTTCGAAGGTGACGTGATGTTAAAGGAAAAGTTTCTTTAGCACTCAAGAATGATTGTTTGATTCTTGAGCTGCCCCTCCTCCACCGTTTTCCTCTAAAACCTGGCGGCTCTCCTAGCAAACGGATTCCCTGGAGAGGGACTTGGAGCAGCTCACAAACAGCTCCACCTAAGGTACAAAGGTTAGGGTGGGCAAACTTCCTCATTGACACCGGACCCTCCCTTTTTTTTTCCTTTTCTGGCCTTTTTTTTTTTTTTTCCCTGATTAAATTCTCTTTGCTTCAGCCTCTGGGGATAATGGCAAAGTTGAAAAAGTAAAACTCACATAGAAGTGTTAGGTCTGAGGCTTCTGTAGCACCCGTGATGCTATAGAAGACGCTTGGACTTTTAAAAGGGATATTTTAATTCTGTTCTTTCACGTTCTGTCTTTTCTGTATTTAGGATCCCAGTTCATCCTTTTGAGAAAATACAGCATCACACGAGTGCTGCATATCAGCATTTTTAGAGTTCCAAACATCCCCAGGACTTCTGGAGAAAGAGGGCGTGAAATGTCGCAGGAGGCTGTTTGCTGCATGATGCGAGGGCTGAGTTACACTGTGGGTGTGAAAGGGCCGAGAACATATCTGGGGTTCTCCTCAGCTGGTTCTCCAACCCTCCCTGAAAGCCCAGAGCTTCCTCTCCACCCTCACAGCTACACACTGGTGGGCTTGAATGTTTTGTCGCTTTCTACCACAAAATTATTAAAAATTATTTTTTAAGTGCCCCTGTGGTAGCTTTCTGTTGCCCACAGCCCCCTGGTTAGCTTCACAACGTTCCTCCTGCTCTTCTGCGGAGGAACTCGGCTCTTGGGACAGGCTATTGGTGTGTCAGGTTAGAGCAACATTTTTGCAAAGCTCAAAGGCTTTGATTTTCTGTCAATCACTCTTATTTTAATGTTTGCATTACAGGAGAGCCCGAAAGCTTTCGCCAGGGCAAAGGCCCCACAGATCCGTGTTCTTACAAGTATGTAGTAGATAACAGCCCTTGCCTTAAGGTGAAGGGAGAGGGTGGGAGGAAGATTTCTGGTAATACCCATATAAAATCTTGGAAGATCTGTGCTTTGCAGCAGCTTCATGGTTATTGTGGGAAGGTCTCACGTGCCTATCTGTCCATCCAGAATCTCCTGTTCTGTGTTTCTGACAGCAGAACTGGGTCTAGAGGAGCTGGAGCCCCAGCCCCGTAGCTTCTCGTTGGTAGCACCTCCGTCGCAGCACCAAAGGGACAGCCGCAGCGGAAAGCTGCGTTTTGAACTATTGCTCGTTATTTTTTCCTTTTGCTTCAGAACTCTTAAAGTCCCTGTCAGCCTGGGTTTAGCTGAAGCCTTGCAACTTGCCTTTTGTCTTCCACAAATGATGGAGCTGAGCCCAAGGGAACGAATGCCGGTTTAATGGGCATCGTTGTGTAAGTCATTACGTAAGTCACCTCTGCCTTCAGAGGACTCGTGGCATAAATGGCAGCAGTGGTTGATTAAAAATGTGCACAATAGCTTCGTTATGACATGGGGAGACATGTCCGCTGTTATTTTTAATCTGATAGTTTTTAAATATGTGCATCCAGCAGGGACCCAAATGGCCTTTAAAAAGGGAACCATTTGTGGGATGAGATTTTTAGACTCCACTTTGTTCTTTCTAATGAGCCACAAGAGTCAGTTCAAGCTGGAAAAGGAACTATAACCCTTTTTTAAGGCTTTGTTTCCCCTAAAGCTGCAGGGGTTCGGTGTGTGAACGCATAGAGAGTGAGAGAAGATGCAGGGTTTAGGTTTTAGGTTTTCAGGTGGAGGAAAGAAAAGATACGGTCTTGTAAAATTAGGAGTTTTTATTTTTCGATTTGTTTGGTAGGATGCAAGCACTAGAGAAGTTGAAGAGTTAAATTGCACATCCCTGCTGCTGGAGCCTGCCTTCCACTGAGCTGTGCCCTAGTGACAAAAGTGTGCCCGGGAGGTCCCAAGGCAGCCAGGGGTTGTTGCCCGTCGCTGGCAAGGGATGTGGCCAGCAAGGGGAACCGGGTGGCTGGGAAGCCTGCCCTGACTGAGCTGTGTAAAATGCTGTACTTTTCCTTTGACTTTAAAGTAAATAATTTGCTGCTGGGTCAGGTTGGTGGAATTCACCAGCGTGTGTGTGGTTTTGACTTAATTTCTGGCATTCCTTGGAACCCAAGTAGAAAGTGACCGTTTGAGCATGGCAGTGGTGGACGTTGGGCTTTGACTTGCCGGCTTTCTCCTAAGCAGCCTAGTTTCTTTGCCTGCAAGCACATAAGCTGATTTATCTGCCTTCCCTTGTGCCTCTTAATCCACCGTCGTTTAAAATCTGCAGTTCTTTCCTCACCAGATTTAGCTTTCTGTCAGCAAACTGGCAGGCAGCACCGCTTTGCTGGGGGACGAGGTGGCTCCCGGCCGGCCGTGGCCTACGAGGCCTGGGGGGACTCAGGGGGTGCCGAAAATACCCTCCAGCTGCTTGGAGCAGGCGCGTAACGTGAGGTTTGTGGTGTTGTGTGTGTGGTCGGACCCCGACGCGTGCCGGCCTGGGGAGACGAGCCCGAGAGATGAGCAGGGCCGTGACTCAACAGCTGGAGCGTGTTCAAGCACAACGGAGCGGGAGCCTCATTAGCAGGGGCATGGAATTAGCAACGAAACGAGTGACGTATTAAAGCTCCCAGTCAGAAATCAAGAAGCTCAAATCCATAGTAAAGTAATTTTGAAGAGATCTCTTTTTTTCCGGTTGTGTGCCAGCAGCAGAGCGTCCAGAAGGATGAAATGCAAGGAGGTGGAAAGTCAGAGGTTCCTTTGACACAGAAATATTTTGATACGACAGTATTTTTTTCGCCCCTTCCAGTTGAAATCACGCCATTGAGTTTATTACCCTGCTTTTTCCCATGTATCTTATAAATATTTGGACACTGCATAGAAGTAAGTGCGGGGAACCCTCCTCCTGTGCACCAGAAAGGAGAAAGAGAAGTTCAGAAGGCCGGTGCTGAGACTCCAGTTAAACACTGCCAGTTATTCAGCACTAAGAGGCGAGGGTAATACGATAGAACCATTTCCAGCGGGCAGAGCACCAAGCTCAGGAACAACCTCAATGCAGCATTAAGGGCTTTGGTTACTGTAGACAGGCGGGAAGGAGCAGAGGGACAGGAGAAGTGGTTTGAGCACTGCCACGGCTCTGTTTTCTGCTTCTCTCTGTACGTTATCAAATTATTTGATCTGTAAAGGCAGGCTGTGCTGTTTGACTTTTTTAAACTGGACAGACATAGGACATGTTAGATATTTAAATCAGGATGTAGTGTAAAGAAAGGGACTTTCTCAAAGTGGACCAGTGCTATGGTAACTAGTCCAGGAAGTCTTGCTCAGCTTGTGCTTTTTACAGGAGAGTTCCTTCTTTGTCTGTAAAAGCTTAGGTGGCTTACACCTTTGAGCTAGAATACCTTCCTATTTAAGTGCAACATCTCTTTTATACCGCTTCATCCAGATTCATTAACATGCAAGTTCTGATTATAATGCTTGAATGATGTATCTGCCTGAAAACCGTAAAGCTCATCGTGCCGAGTAATTGTCTGTTGGCGTTCACTGACTTTCGTCACAGTAGGTCCACCGCTAGATTCATGAATATGGGGAGAGGGCCGGGGGGCGATGGAGATGCCGTACTGGAGTCACCAACTCACCCTCTGCTCTTTTTAGTCAAGTTGCCTCACCTTTTGTGCCTGCTTCCCATCTGCAGAGTAAGGTTAAGGCCTAACTGTTTAAGGATGAGAAAGAGATGTTTGTAATGTGCTTGGAACAAGAGAAGTGCTGCTTTAAGTGCTAAGTGTAATTGAGTGTAAGAGAATATTGGTTTCTGACTCATTTTTTAACTGCAAATGCATACGAAACTCATGAGCAGATGAGATCTGGAAAATGCTTCTTGTAGATGGAAAGACGCGGTAGTAAAAAAAGCTGCTTTAATTTGTGATATTCAAAGTAGGACTCAGCAGGGCTAACAATAACGTTTATTATTTTTGCAAGTGTCAGCTGGTTTATTTCATTAGTACTATTTTAAGAAGTTCTTATTCTGCTCCAGCCACTTGCTCCTGTCCTCGCTCTGTAGGTCAGTGTCCCCTTGGAGCGTGGGGTGCAAATGATTCAAGGTTTGATGTGACGGAAGGGTAAAGAGAGCGCAGGGAAATGGCTAGGCTGGTGGTGGTGAAGGGAATTCGCTGTCAGCAGAAGAGAAACTTTCTCTGCTGACAAAACATCTCCTTGTGGAGGTCCCAGACCATGCACCCACCTGGGTTCAGCTGGTTGTGTGCTTGCCCCATAAAGGTGGGTAGAGAGAAAAGGAAATTGTAGTCTTCTGAAATCTTTCTCCCTTGTAAATGTCTTGTCCCTACAAGGCAAAATTATCACCGTAAGCAACCAATGGGGTTTTTTTTAATATTGAACATTTTCTTACTCAGACTAGCAGTTGGGATCTCGCTGCAGCCCATGGAGGAGCCAGACGCGATTTGTTGCTGCTACTATTATTTCCCTGTAGATTAATTATTGCAATGGTTTGCCAGTTCTTGAAAAATAAATTCAGAGCCGTGACTTCTCTTGGCAAGCCTGCGTACGCGTGCATCTATAGAAATTCTCATATGGTGTATGAAATAAGGACGAGTTATTTTTTGGGGGGAGGAGCGCAAGAGCGTTATCACAGCAGCCAGGAACTGTTCTCAGCGGTGACCTTCAGCACCCTGTGGAGCCAGAGAGGTTTTAAAGGTTTGGAGATCCCCTTGTGGATGTAAAGCAATGACGTAAATTGTTGCTAAGTTAGGGTGCCAGCTGCTCTAAGTGATTCTTCAGAGGCCAACTGATACGTCTGGATTTATCTGCAGTGACCAAGGTTTTTAGTGCCTCCCTCCTCAGTGCATTAAACAGGACTTTATGATAGAAAAAAAACTTTGAAAAACATTTAGTCTTGTAAACGGAGACCAGGTCTGCAGCCAGACTGGATTAGAATCGGTGCTGGTGCAGCTTCCATTAATAGGATGCCTGCAAAATTTTGATGTGGAGGACCTAACTAACCGGAGTTTTGGCTCTGGTGAAGGTGTTAATTGCAGGGTCTTAACACGCTACCAGGAAACCAGGTTTCGAGGGAGACAGCCCTTGCGGGGAGGCAAGCGCGGGTTCCTTCCCTCGAGCTGTGGTTAGGTAATTTCTGAGTACGAGGAGCAGTGTTTGCGCTGCAGTGTGGTATTTAACTTCTGGGTGCTAGATTTGACTCAGCAGCCTGTTCTGTTCGCAGTCAGCATGCTAACAAGGTGCTGCAGTGCTACATGCATGGGACTCTGTCGGGGTGACTCATTACAGCCAGAGCAGTCAATTCCCAAATAATCTAAAAGAAAAATGAAACGCACAGCAAAACTGCTTACTTTTCTTGATAATGTAGTTAAAGGCAAGTTTGGTATCGCCTGCTGAATTATCTGGGTCACCAGAGAGCAATTCAAACCTTCATTTATTAAAGTGCTCTTTGCTCAAAATACATTCTGAATTGCTCTCTACAAGGCAGCTTAGTTTTATTTAGCTTCATGGCTAAACAGATAAAAATATATTTCAACAGTAAGTCTGCATACAGCATGATAGGAAGCCCTTGAGACTTCTGCTTTCAGATATTCAAAAAACCATGAAAATACAGTTTTTAAAGGGTTGAGCAGTTCTGTAATTAAGCTTCTTCAAGGGTGCCCCGGTATTGAAGCAGTTCCTCTCTGCTCTGGTTTGTCTGGTACATTTGAAGTGACATTGCGAGTGACAAGAGCTGGCATTTTTTGTTCAGATGGGTTATTCAAAGGTGGTGCCACCAAGTGGGCAGCAGATGAGCAGCCTGGGAATGGCATTAATCGGGCTGTGTTTGCCTTTCCCAAAGTAGCCACCAGCCCTGGGCACAGGGCAGTCCCTTGCCCACGCACCAACAGTGGCCGCTGACCCCAGGACACGGGCAGGAGCTGGGGCCTGCCAGAGGTCTGTGAACAAGTCACTTCATCCCTTTGACTTAGCTGCTCATCTGCAAAAGAGGGATGATGACGACCTCCTTTGTAAAGTACTTTGGGATCTGCTGGAGATAAGTGCTTTTGAGAGGTGTTTTTCCTTTTCTCTCCGAGGCCGGAGAGAGCGGTTGCGATTCCGCTGTTCCTGCCTCTGCACTGCAGCCTCACTGCCTCCAAGGGGAAGCAGGAAATGATGGTGATATTGTGGTTGGAAACATAATAGAGAGCCACAATTTTTTATTATTTTTTTTATCCTGTTCCACTCAATAAATTTACACTGTTGCAATGTTTTTCATAGGCTGGTCTTCCAGATAATGCTGTAACACAACTTCCCTGGTTTCAACAAATTTACCCTAATGCAGTAACAAATTTCTGTGTCTTTCTAGATTCTGAGCGTTCCCATCTCTCCTCGTTCACTATGAAGTTGAAAGGCAAGTTTCATTCACCAAAAATAAAGAGAACCCCTTCAAAGAAAGGAAAGCAAGCTGACCTGACAGTGAAAACACCAGAGAAGTCAGCGAACAAAGTAAGCAGATGAAGGACGTGTTTTGTTAGTCTTGCTGGTTTCTTGTTTGCTAGTAACTCAGTTTATCAAAGTCTGCAGCCCTCCTTTCAGTGCGTGACTGCGGAATTCTGCAGATTTTTCAGGGGTTCTCAGGGTCACTTTATGTTGAGTTATAAGCTGTGTTAGTTATAAGGCATGTGCTTCCCTTTGGAGAGCCTCATGAGACCTCCTTCCATAAGCATTTAAATATCTCATTACGGAATGTAGTTTATGGCCTGACACATCCTCCCCACATGCACACCCTATGGTTATGCTTCCAGCTTCCAAAAAACTGCCTGGTTTTGGGGTGTGATCCTTTAAAAAAAAAAACAAACCCAAGACCCAGGCAAGCAAATCCTTGAAGCTGGTCCAAAGATGTGCTCAATCTCTGACGACGTCAGCAGGGAGAGTCAAACAGATGCGTTCAGGCAGCTGCTGATTCCAGCACACTGTTCCTCAGACCCAATGTGCTCCAAGTCCTCCAAGAGCTGAGGTCACCATCTTTCCCAGCACAGACTTACAAGCATGATCTCCTTTGCTGCTGTGACCTGATTATGGAGACAGGAGACTGTCTCTGTGACAATACTGCTGCAGTCAGTTTTCAAGTATAGATCTAAGCCGAGGTTATTTATGATAATTCAAAATCTTTCCCAGTTGTTGAAAGTCTCATCCAATGTGCAGCGCCAGACATGCAAACTTTTTTAGATTATCTCTGCCGAGGATAGTTGGAGTGTTATTGAGAGCAGTCAGCAAGATAGTTATCTTACACACTGCGTGATGTGCTTAACACCCAGAGAAGTCGCTGCAGGGCTTCCTAGCCCTGTTCTGCACCGTCAGGTGGAAGATGATGAGGCTTTTATTTCCCAATCTGTAGGGTCTTTTTTTCCCCAGGAGACCGGATATGCTTTCTAGGAAGCCAAGCACCTCATATTGCTGACTGCTACTAAAAAATTAAAATAAAAAATAATCTGGAGGTACTCCTTGAAGGCTTTTAATTCCAATGATGTTTCAGGATGGGATATTGAGCTAATTTGGAGATCTTCCTTTAAATTGATATGTGACCACCTATTAAATTAGAAAATGAAGAGCCCTTTTCAAAATACCATTCTATAGCAAATATATATGAGCATATTAATAATAGGTGAAGTTTTTCCTTTTCTTTCTCTTCTCTAAAAAACAATGCAAGAGGATTTACCGATAAGGCATGCTGAACATATAAAACCTTTTTTTTATGTGCAGATTGGTATTCTTTTATTGGGAAACAAACCACAACACATTATTATTGTACATGATTATTTAAGCTGTAGCCATTTTTATACTGTGAAATATTGTTGTTTTCTGGCTCATTCCTTATCTATTTTAATAGCTACTGTCCAACTAGTCAATTATTTGGATGCAGTCAGCTTGTTAGCTTTGTGGGGAGAGAGCGGGGAAGAGGATTGTCAGCAGGTTCTCTCTCTAATACAGATATCAGTTGACAAACAGGAGATTTTCTGTCAGAAGACACACTTGATAAACCAAATATCATCCTTTCCTCCCTCTTAAGTACTTAAGATGCTATTTTTATACTCTTGAAGTAGCTAATCACTGTAGAGCAGAAATAGCAATACTAAAAATTAATGTAAAATCGCTATGTGTAACCTGAAGGTTGTGCTCAACCCATGCAGACATCTTCTTCTCCCCTTCCCTTTTATACCTAGAGGTAGATAATGTAGGGGGAGTTTTTTTCAGAGCCTCCCTTTGTCTCCTGGACCCTGTCTTTGATTCTTATCATAGGGCATACTGTAGCAACAGTAGTGTCCTTCAACACTGTATGCAAAGTTATAATAGGTTTCTCACTGCCAAAATGCAGGGGAAAAAGGAACTGTTCCAGCTTTTGTAATCAGCTGTATTCAGTACAGCTCGCTGTAACCCTTTCTGGGTCTGCCCTGTCTCATACATGATGCATTTGTAATGATTATTTAGGGAAAAACTTCAAAAATCATGCAAAAATATCAATATGTGTCAGGCAGGCAGGGGAATGGAGAGGAGCTGCTGTTTTCCTGAGTGTTAAGTTTATCTTATCTAATGCCCAAAAGGGCACTGGGTGAGTGGGGTGATCCTGCCGCCGTAGCAGCTCCCACAGTCATGGATCTGCTCTCTCTGCTGGGGCAAGTTCACCCCAACTGAGAAATGAAGTGAGAGATTAGTTCAGGTCCTCTCTGCCATCCCAGAGGGGCACCACTGCATGTTTGCTTTGGCTTTCGGGACACACTAAAATGTTTGGTGATAAAACTTAATATCGTTAGTCTTGTGAGGTGCAGACACCGGAATACATTAGTATCCATCCATCCCACCAGGTTGTTACTCCTTTCTCTAGATTTATTGCTGCTGTTCTCAGGCTTCAGTGAGTAAAGCATGGAACTTCAGCCTGGTAGCAACAACTGACATTTATATATCTGAGCTCTGTAGAAGAACCTGGAATCCTCTGTGGGATGCATAGGCTCTCTTTGGGTGTGTTTGTGTGGGTGTTTATACACACATATGTATGATACCTTTGGACCTTGTAAAAAGTGCTCTTAGGGAATGTCACCCAAAGAGCTGGCAGGGAAGTTGTAAAAAAAGGGCTGTGTCCCAAATAGTGTCCGGTAGTTGGATTTACATGCCTTGATGTGCTCAACGGAAGGATTTGTGTTTCCACTTGTCATTCTCACCCGAACAGAGTCAAGCCCAACTCTCCTGTGAGCCAGGAGAGTGTTTAAGCTATTAAGTCACAAGCCTTTCTACAGGAAACACTTGTTGAATGAAATACATAAACAGCCATCACAGCAGGAACTGCAATCCACATTGTTTCACTTCTGTTTGAGAGCTGTGACCACTGGGCCATAGTCATACTTATTTAGGGAATATATGGGCTCTCTCGCCCCTGAAATGTTCACGGATTCACAGATTGGACAGAGTTGGAAGGGACCTCTAGAGATCATCCAGTCCAACTCCCCTGCCAAAGCAGGGTTGCCCAGAGCACATCACTCAGGACGGCATCCAGGTGGGGCTTGAAAATCTCCAGAGAAGGGGACTCCACGACCTCTCTCGGCAGCCTGTTCCAGTGCTCTGGCACCCTCACTGTAAAGAAGTTTTTCTTCATATTTGAGTGGAACTTCACATGTTCCAGCTTATGCCCGTGGTGTGTGCTCATTTCATATGAAGTGCAAAATCTTTATGGAAGGGACTGAGCTTCTCCGTATCCTGGAATAAGCTGTGTGGTGGTGAGGGCCTGAAAAATGGGAAATGTCATTTTTGACTTCAGCGAGTTGCCAGGATGCTCCTCGGCAGGAGAGTTCAGGGTGGCAGTGAGCTGCAGATCAGACCTTGAGGTGCTGGCAAGAATTATTGTCAAAAGTGGAAGCAGCAGCGGAGTTTGGGCCCTTCCCAGACAAGATGGAAAATGACAGGGTGGTTTGCGAATCTTGGATGGGGACTTAGGCTTCTGAAATTGGAGCTAGATGGAACTTGGGACTCTAATCCTTTTACGCAGCTGGCCCCAAATTACTAACCAGCGCTGCCTATAAATTGTTCTTCCTAAAACCTTTTGGGCTGCTGGCCTGATTTTGCAGAAAAGCAGCAGTTTAATGGCTGACAAGAGTATGGGGAGCACACAATGCCCATAGGTCATTAATTCTTGAAGCTGAATTTACTGAGGAGATAATGGATGAAACCTGACTCTGCTAAGCTCTCTGCTCCTTTCCTAGCAGTGTTCAGTAGTTAATTTAAATCTCACTTAGGAACTACTTGTGGAATTGAAAGTCCGGCAGGCATACTCTGGTAAACTTTTAAAGAATATCCCTGTCCTGAATGCCATTAAGACATCATGTAGCACTTCTGAATTTCCTCTTCTAGTGTCAGTGGTGGCACAGAAGCTGGTGACCACAACTCAGCTTTATTCCAATGAATCGTTCACTGATGCCAAAACTTTCTTTTTCCCACTCTGTCCCCATGGAAAGGCTGTGACTTCCCCAGTTCCAGCAGCATCACAAAATGATTCAGGTTGGAGACTGATTGAAGAAGAGTTTTATATTTGTGAATGGAGAGAGAAGACTGTAGCCCACTTCCATACAAGTAGGCATATTGGAGTCAGCAGAATTACTCAGAATAATAAGGGTGAACATCACTTACATCATTGAAACAATCAGGGATGGGTAGAAAAATGGAGGCATCTGTTTGGATTGTTATGCAGTTTGCAAGTTTTTCTGATTGTGAGGTTCCCCCCCCCCCTTTTGTTTTTCTCTTTCCCTTTGGCTGATCCACTGCATTTACTGATTGGAAAGACCTTTGATAGTGACATGTGCTTAAGGATTTTGATCACGTCAGGAGGGCAGCTCTACTAAAACCAGTAGCTGTTGCTTCCTTTCTCGCGTTATCATTACTAACTATGCTTCGTATGTTTTTTTTCTTTCACCCTCCCAGTTTGGCGTGTGGGTTTCAAAGCAGTGCCCTTCACGTCATCAGTAGCGTTAATCTTGGCCTAAAACTGATCAAGATTAGCTTTCAGTTTGGAATGCACATAATTCAGAAAGTTAAAAGTGTGGGTGCAGTTTTGCACTGACTGTTCTGTTGAAAGAGTAGTGATTCAATTTAAAAGTGTTTGTGGTGGAAGGGGTTTTCTCCAGTCCTTGTGGAATGTACCTCATTCAGTGTCGCTGTTCTTCAGGTAAGATAAAGTAACCTTGCCCTTAAAAGTCCTGGGGTTTTAACTTCTCTCCCCTTTTTTTTTCCTCCTCTTTAGAATGTATCGTGGCTAGAGGAAAAGGAGAAGGAGGTCGTCAGTGCATTGCGCTACTTTAAGACTATTGTGGACAAAATGGCAGTTGATAAGAAAGTATTAGAGATGCTGCCAGGCTCAGCAAGTACAGTGCTGGAAGCCATCCTGCCCCTGGTGCAAACCGAGCCACGCATCCAGCAAAGGTAAATTTCTGTCTTCTAAGGAAGGGGAAGAAACCCTCCATGGGTTTTGGAAGCTTCTCCCCTTGTGTCTGAAGAATCGCATCGTGCAGGAGACAGGAAATGCTGCAGTGGCTAATGAAGTGACTGCTATTTTTACTAATTATGTGGTAGTTTTCAAACATAATTTAAAAGCAGATTCCCTGCTGCAACGAAGGCCATGCTGTGGAAAGATAAAGCAAATCGGAATGGTCTCAGAGAGGAGGAAGGGCTGATTCTTGGCATAAACTTGGAAATTCATCACTTACCAGCAGGAAATGCTATACTGTTTCTGCAGTCCATGATAGTATCCTAAAAGCTAACAAATCCAATAGCTTTTACCTGAAAAAGAGTTTATCTTCAGAGTAATCCCTTTCTGTGCTCAATTTATCTACCCTGATATTAGAGAAGTCTGAGCCTGCACTCTTAACTGCTTTTTTTGGATTTTACTGGATCAGATACAGAACAGAAGTAAGCAGCTGTACTTCAGTAGATTAACCAATCCGAGTTCATTCCTGTGCACTCTCAACAGATTATTTATTTTATGTTTTAACAGATTATGTGTATTATGTTTTAACCAGTTAGACGGTGGCTTTGAAACCAGAGAAGAAGTAGAAATTTGCCAAAGCAAAGCTCAGCAAATGGATTATAACAATTTGTGGAGTTGTCAAGCCATAGAGATATAGCTGCTCTTCATACCATAGATGCTGGAGCAATTGATTTACACAAAACAAGCAAACATCGTTGAATAATATGGAGAGAGCAAAACTATCACATAGAAAAGCACAAATCTAGGCAGAGAATTGCAGTGTTTGATTCCTGAAATCCTTCCAGTTTTTCTGCTTGTTCCTATTTCTTTTCCCATTAAGTATGTCAAAAGTGTTTGTTTTGAGATGCTTATATCAATTCTGAATCAAGAAAGGTTTGTAGTATGGTCAGGACAGCAGGAGGCTGCCAAGTATTTTTGCAAACAGAGATGCTTAGCTGTGTTTGACCATAATGCATAGGCCAGGGTTGTATCTGACTACAAAATGAAGGAGACAGTGGGTGAGTATCAGAGCTGTGCCGGGGACAGCAGAGATCCAAGGGAGGTTAGATCTGTAGAACTACAAAGAGCAATGGTTGTTAGAATGGGAACATGCATCAGGCTTCTGGGTACAGACACAAAAGTTTCTTCAGTTGCTATCAGGTTTCCCACAGCCATTAAATTCCTGACAAGCACCTGCTTTCACTTAATAAAAGAAAGAATGAACTTTCCCCATATACCAGGAGAACATGTAAAATGTCAGCAAATATTTTTAGGGTAGAACGTGTTATCTTTATAGTCACTCGCTTTGATTTATGTATCCACTGGGGGTTCACTGGGTGATCTTTCCTTCCAAGAATATATTTGGAAATAAATATCAACTAAATGGTCTTCAGCAGCAGCAGTATTTCAGGCAGTTCTATTCTTCAAATTTCTTATACCCTCTCTCTTAGTAGTGAACTACTGCAACCCTGAGAGGTGGATATCCGTACTTACTCATATAAGCAGAATTCTTGTAGTCAGTAGTCAGTGGAATCTTCTACATAGTGATGAGTATCTCTCTTTCTGGAAATGGTATATATTAAAGCACAGATCCCATATGTATGTTCTGCCTCATTTAGCCTTACAGAAAAAAAAGGGGATCTCAAAAAAGGGAAAAAAAAAAAAAAAAAAGCCATGTCCTTTCGTGCCTACCTTTGCATTTTATTTCTTTTGAGTGGTGGCAGGGCTCAAAGGGGTGACTGATAACAAATCCCCTTCAAGAGAAGTGAGCAAGGCTTGTGTCAGTGTGGAAGAAAGCCCTAGAGTTATTGTTGGGCTTCTTTTTGCTTTAAGGGAAGGAAAAAAGTAATTAAATCTAGCACAAAATGGGCTTTCAATTACTGCCTGCTTAGAAGGAAGCAGAGTGAAGACTAACGGCAAAGAAATCAAAGCCTTAGAAAGCAAAGGGGGAGGGCCCTATTTAGGAAATATCTCCTACCAAACTAATTTCATCTGAAATTATAACAAATGGTAAGCAGCATACTTTAAAAAAAAAAAACCACAACAACAACCAAACAAAAAAGTATTCACCAGTTGTTTGTATCGCCCTGGTTGTAACTTGACAATAGTCCTTTCCCCGGTCCTGCAAACCCCATTCACCTGAAGAATCTCATTGAAGCTTCTGGGCTCGATTCTCTTCTCGCAGATAATGAAATTACTGGAGTTAAGCCAGCGTAAAGGGGATACCAGAGAGAAGAGGGAAGATTTGGAACGCTTGTATCAGTAATGATTGCAAGATTACACCTTCTCTTATCTGTTTATGGTTTTGATGCAGTTTGAAATTGATTTAACTTTACAAAGGATTGTTGAAGCGTTGCCATCAGCAATGTCTTAACACACCTTGTTTAGTAATGAAGTCAGTGTTTTCAGAATGGCCAGGAAAATGCCTGTGAGCACTGTTGTTACAGTTAACTTCTATTTAGAGTTGTCATCCTTCCAATTTTTTTTTTCCCCTTCAGAACAATAGCTTCAATTCTGTTTCTCATTAAAAACAAAACAAAGCAACACCCTTCCTCTTCCAAACCTGAAATTCATTCAGTTCAATTTCTCTAAAGGAGTAGGTTTTAATTACATGTTTTCAGGCATTATAAACATTGAGGAAATGATTTGTAAAGGAATGAGTACAGTCAGCTTTAAATTATCTAAGACTTTTTTGGGGGGAAAGTTAATAAGGAAGAAGGAAAGCATAGATAATTCTGAAATAATATGAGTTAGACTTAAATACAGAACTTAAATATTTACCTTTGAAGTTAAGGCATAGGATGGAGCTGTAAATTAAAAGGGAAAAAGTGTTCTTTTTTAGCATGGCTGTGTTAACCTGCAGCACAGATAATTCATTCTCAGCTGAGAATGGACTGTTGATCATACCTTCGCGTCACCCCACTTGGTGCTGGAGAATGGGAGAGCAGCTGCAGCAGAGGAGAAACCCAGGCTGTGTCACCTGCTAAACACAAATTCAGAATGTCAGAAAAGAATAATCACATTTTTAACAGTGTGAAATTAATTTTAAATCATGCACTCTCATAACATTTGATAGTATGTCCATAATTTCATTTTCTTCTTTTTTTCTCAACTCTTTCCTCCCCTGCTGTCCAGTTCGGCCATCTCGTCCTGCTACAGCCGTGTGTACCAGAGTCTGGCCAATCTAATCCGCTGGTCTGATCAAGTGATGCTGGAAGGTGTGAATTCAGAAGACAAGGAGATGGTGACAACAGTCACAGGTGTCATAAAAGCTGTTCTGGACGGAGTCAAGGTATGTGAGAAAAATACTGTAAATTATATAAAGCATATAATAATGTATTTTAGAAGAGATCTAGTAGAAAGAGGTTTTCAAGTGCAGGTAAAATATAAAGATCCTATTCTTGCCTTCAGTAAACTACCTCTTAAATCTAAATCTACTGCTCAGTGTCTTAAATCTACTGATCAGTCAGTGACATGATCCTGCTCAGTGTGCTGGTTAAAGACTAACACAAACGGTTTGGCTACTGGTGTGCACTTCTAAAATGCTCGCCCTGGCATTTGGATGAATCGGAAGAAACCATAAATCTTTACTGAGCATTGTATTAAATTTTCAGCAAGTCATTCCCAGTCTTCCACGCAGATTACAAGGCAAAGTTTGCATATTTTCTGTCTAGGCAAAATCTAATGAAAGTGCTTCCTATCAATGCCCACAGAGAATCATAGAATCCACCTCCATCTTTTAACATAAATTTCAAGGGATTCGTTGGTGATCCATCACCACTTTCAGCAGTCGGATTAGGGTGTGGAACAGGTGATGAGCTAAGCTCGGTTTTCTGGAGATTAATTTTACATAACTAATGGGGACGTTTAACAGAAACTTTTGTATGCTTTGTGAGACCTGCTTACAGCATCCCCTCCCTGCCCCACCCCGGGGAAAGCCGTTGCCTTTTCTTCTACCTCCCAGTAAGCTTTTGGGACCCATTATTTCTCTTTCCCAGGCTTGTCCCTGGGCTGATGGTCACAGAGGCTGGTCATTCGGCTCTCCTAGCGTTGCAGGTAAAAGTTTCCTTGAGCTGGGCTGAGGGCAGCAGCAGAGAGACCATCGTAACTCCTGGGAACCTTATTTTGAGAACTGTAGAGAAAATTAAGCCTCCTTCAACAGCAGGACTGAATCTAAAGGTGAACATTTAGATCAAGTACAGTGATCTACAGCTGGGGTAGAGTTTTAAGAACTGCAGCGGGTGCTTCACCTGGATTAGTGTATCAGGAACAGGCATCTTCCACTCAAACGGCCTAGTTTTTCTTAACTGGAACTGAATGCAAAAATGAAGTGGATCTCCCAAGGTTTTACTACCACATTTTCAGGAGTCTTGTTATGGTGTTTGCATGCTCTTAATATCCCTTTAATGTTGCTCAAACAACAGATACTAAAATCTGCTATTACTTATTGAGCCTTTTAAGGAAATATCTTTGAAACAAAACATTCCTGTCACCTAAAGAAGACAGATTTTCCAGGATTATTTTGCACATTATGCCCTTTACCTTTAAGCTTCAGATTTAAAAACTAAAGCCAGTCTTTGCACAGCAGGATGGCGAAAAGGAGTTTAGTGTAAAGTCTCAGCTTCTGTCAGGGTCGGAATTCAGCAGCAATTTGCAGTACGTGAAAATCTGCGCTGTGGTATTTGAGCCGTAACACCCCAGCAAAGAGCGACACAGTTCACTCTGTTACTGCTTAATGAACCTGCACAATCCCACGGGGAGCCGTGTTATCACCAGATCGGGGAGAGAGCTGTGTAATCTTGTTGTGTGAGACTTGGACACCCACTGTCCTTTCCCGTTAAGTGATATTTAAACCCCTGGTACCAGTTGCCGTCCAGTTTTGAGCCAGCCAAGGCTGGGGGCGATGCGGGCACGTCCGTGCGGTGCTGAACCTGAGCTATTGAGCCCCTCTGAGCAGCACGGCTATATCTGTCTCTACTTTGTTTGTGAGACTAAAAGTTATTTTGGCCTTCCAGTTGGAGCTGGCTTACGTCTGGTCAGCCTGGAGCGTGGTTAGAGCAGATGTGGGGCTGTCTGGGTAGATGCAAACGTGTCTGCCCATCAGCAGGTCAGCATTTGGGAGCAGCGTGTGCTCTTCTCCTGCACAGGGAGGAACGAGGTTTATTTTAGAAGGGCCAAGATCTGGAAGCAGAACTGAGAAGTTGGGCACTTCTCTGCTGTGGAGAGGCTTTTTTGTTTTTCTGGCAGATCTGCTTCCACATTTCAGTGCTTACTTCCCCCTTTATTTTCAGAATTGAGCATAAAGGAGTCACTTGCTCACTTGTGTTCCTTGCTGGTTTGATCGCAGGTTTTAGTGCCTTGCTAGGCATGTATAAAAAGATGAAAATAATGATCCTTGTTTTGATTAGGTAACTTTTTAAAAATCCATCTCATTTTGGAAGTTCCAGCTTGCTGAAGTAGCATAAGTTTGTAAAGAGATTTTAATTATCTCTAATTACTGCTGCAGGAATCTCTTCACTTGCTGATAAGGAATAGCATAATGTGCATCTGGCTGGGTTGCGTGATGATTACCTCTGTGTGTGCACAGAAGATCTTGGCTTGATTTTCAAATGGTAGTTCTCATTTTGGGGTTAGTAGAGAAGAGAAAAAGTCAGAGTCTAGGGAATCTGGTGATATTTGTCAAAGCTTAGAGGAAAAAGTGATCCTCTGACATATTGGCAATCATACGTTGTCTTGGTGTCTCTGGTGGGAGGTGTTTTGGGTTTTTTTTCACAGCCACAATGGTTTGAATCATTTTAAAGAGACTTTTGAGCTGAATTTGATCATGTTTCTCCCCTGTTGTAACCTGAACTCCCATATCATGGACAAGCATGTGTCCATTGCAACTGGCAAAATAGGAAAACTGACCATTTCAGCCCCGAGTGTCAGGAGGCTGTGCTGTGTCACAGCTGCCACCACCACAGTCTGCAGCACTGGCCTTGGTTGGGTTTAAGGTGTGAAATATGGTGAAGAAAGGTGAGGAAAAGGAGATGTCCCATTTTCCCTTCTATAGTCCTTTCAGGGGGATGTTTAAGGAGTATTTTGGCTTTTGGTTTGAAAGCCCATACCTTTTATTTCCCTTATTGTGCTCTTACACATTGTGTGGAGTCACT
Source organism: Tringa tobata (assembly GCA_033628505.1). NCBI lineage: Eukaryota > Metazoa > Chordata > Aves > Charadriiformes > Scolopacidae > Tringa > Tringa tobata. The sequence continues at coordinate 1,253,740 of JAHREE010000453.1, forward strand.
GTTCTTCCTGGTAAGTACCTGATAGTCCTGTGGGGTCCAACTCTGAGTCTGTTAAACTGCACGAGAGTCTCCAGAAACTTCTTCAGTGGTGGAAGCTTGTCCAGAGGGCAGGAAGGTGGCCATCCGTTGTGTCATCACTCACTCCTGACGGTGACTCGGATCAGGGTGACAGCTGCAGCCGGAAGAGTCAAGTGATGTCACTGTGTGATTTCCAAATAGTCTGATTTAAAGAAAAGCCTTGTTTGGAGTTCGTGGGCTCCCACGTCCTACGTTTGTTTTTCCTAGTGATGTTCTGTAAACTTTATAGGGGAATTTCTAAAGTCTAAAAGGAAGAGCAAGTTCTTAATTAAAGATTGTTCATCCTGAAAGAGAGGATGAAACAGAGGAAAGTACATTTTTTTAAAAACACTTTCTGTTGAGTAACTCAGCAGAGAAGTCTGAGGTCAGTTCAGTGTCTGTGTCACCACTTGTAGTTCTGTCGTTGAAGGGCCTTAATTATTTTACTTTCCTGTATACTGTGTAATGTGTGTTACTACGGTGGAGCTGATAGACTCAAAAGCCATGTCAGTCTATTGCTCCTTCTTGCATTATCTGGGGGCTGTGGCCCTCCTTGGAGGTGGGAGTGGGCCAGGCTGGTGGGCTGTGGGCAGCTTGGTGCTGTGCTTTTTCTCATCAGGGCACTTCTCAGAACACACTGTTCCTCACCGAGGCTCTTGTCTGTCTGTCCCAGACAGGAACATCTTCATAGCATTAGCCCACATGGACATTGTACGTGCACTGTTTGTGCTCTCTCTTCCTTCCTCACATGTGGGATTTTCCAGGACAGTTTCTGGAAAGCTGAGTGTTTTGTCATGTTTTTGGTTGACATGGTATAAATTATTTTTGAGCACACCAAGAACTAAGTAGAACATGGAAACCAGTATCAGCTGTGGTGGACATTTGGACTGCGTTTGCCATCCTTTGCACATCCCGTGCAGTACTTTATTCCTCTTGTTGTGTGTGTGTTGACCCATGGAAGTTCAGCCTTATATAAAAATACAAGAACTAGAATATTTCTCTTCCTCAGAAGGATGATGATAACAACATTTCAGTTGCAGTTATTGCATTGAGAGAGCAGTGATAGTTGTTCCCAAGCTCTCCAGCCGTGAACATGAAGATAATACTGGAATGATGACGCTGTACTTCAGGCTGCTTTGAAAAAAAATAAAATTAAAATTGATCCCTTATAGTTTCCTTTGCATAATGTGCTGGGAAACCAATACTGTCAGGAAGCCGTGCCAGTTTTCCAGCCTGTAAGAGAGCGTGTGTTTGTATCTGTGAGCAGTGGATCTATTTGTCAGCCTCAAACATCCATAAAATGTTGTCTCCATCTTTCTGGCGTGAATGATTGTTGTTTTGACTGCTGGCAGACTTGTAGTTCAGGATTATCATGCCCTTATCTCTTTATCCAGAGCCTTATCTGCCTATAACAGATACACAAGTAGTTCCTTGAATGATTAAGGCTTGCATTGCTAATATGTTAAAAGATGGCTTCAGGGGAAGCAGACCTTTTAATAAAGGTGTTCACTATTTAATTTATTGTTGGACATCTTACAGAAAACTTGCTTTATGAAACAAACACATACTTGTTTATAAAATATAAAGTAATTTATTTTATTTTTTTTTTTACTGACTAGGTGAAATACTCCACTGTGTAAGATATTTTTATGTATGTAAAGTCAATTTGGCAGTGTCTGGGGTGATGTGGGGACTGGAATTCATTTGTGATGATAGAGGAAAGAGGAAGCACAGCAAAAAGACACATACGTGGGTTTGTGCAGAATCCCCATAGGGCCAGGGTTTATGAACTTTAATCAAATATGGCTAAAGTACTGCTGGGTGCAGGCTGCCATTTAGAGCGGTGCTGCATCATTTGTACAGCTCTGTGCCAGACTCACACCCAGCTCAGCTCTCGCTGTGTCCGTGCCATCGTTCACCCATAACCTGCATAGCCAAGAGTTTCCTGCAGTAGCATCCCTTTCTCTCCTACAGTGTCTGAGTGCAGCATTCAGCAAATAATGATTATTCTCTTTTTCTTCTCTCCATCCATCAGGAGCTGGTCAGGCTCACGATTGAAAAGCAGGAGCATCCCTCTCCCACAAGCCCAGTTAAACCCAGTTTACCAGTGTGTAAATCTGACAGGTGGGTCACTGACACGGTCTTCTTCTGTGTGCAGAACTAATATAGAAGGCATAATTTCTGGCTACTGATAGTTGAATTAAAGCATTCAGTTATTCTTCACAGAGGGTAGTGTCAGGTTTTTATGTAGCCTTTTCCACTACAGTGGGATTACTTAAAGAGAACAATATGCTGTGATAGGGAAGATCCCAAAATCTGGCAATGAAACATCACTTGGCCATGACACTTGTTCAGTGTATTCTGCATATACATGGAATTCCACCTGCAGCTGCAAATTCTGCCTTCTGCTGCAGGTGCCTCTCATATTGCATATGATTTAAAATATGTATTCATCTGTCAGCCTGCTGCATTCCAGCTGTGGTTTATGATCTACAATCTGTATTTTGCTTGTTGCAGCCCATCAGAACTTCCCCTAACAGACCGAGAAATAGAGATCCTCAACAAAAAAACTAATACGACTCAATCCAACGAGCTACTGACTGACTCCATGGATGAAGAAGTTGCACCTCCTAAACCCCCTCTGCCTAGCATTCGTGTGGCAGAAAACAGGTAATACTGGCCAACCAGCTGACTGAAAAATACCAATGACTCTTAACCGTCTTCTTGTTTTTAAACAATCTTGGCAAAATGTACACAAGAGAGGTCATGAAGAGGTTTAGTGATGCCTCTGAATTTCCAGTCCTCCAGAGTAATTATTCCCTGCTTCTGGACTTCTGCTTATGACTGTGTTCTCTCTGTGCTGTTTTGAGCGTTACTCTTCATTATCTGTGTTTTCCTTTCCTTCTTTTTATGTGAGGATAGTGCCACCCCCTGAGATCCATCCAAGAGAACCTTATTTAAAACCATATGAACACCACACTGTACAACAGTGTCTTGTGCTGTTGTATCCAATGGGAAGTGCACATCCAGGTTGTTCTGCATTGCTTATCGGCTTAAGAGTGAAAGGAGCCAACAGTGCGTGAAAAAAATCTTTTACTTGGTTGTTCTTACCCTGTTCTACGAGTAACCACATGAAAGTTTCTACGTTCTATTTTGAGAAGGAAGAGAAAACCCACTATTTGCAGGTTTTGGGTCTGTGTGTATGATGTTTTTCTTCTCTTGTGCTGGCGCTAATGAATGGTGTGAAAAAATATGTGTCATGTGCTAATTTGAAAATGTGGCATCAAGGGCTGTGGCTGGCAAAAAGAATCACATTTCTATGTATTTTATGAATTCTCACGGGTTATATAAAAATTTTCTGGTATGTTCCAGGAACAGAATATGTGTGCTCTTGGGAACCTCGCAGGCTTGATGATTACCAGAATTATGTGTCATAAGAAGCAAAACCTAAAAATACAGTGGTTAAAAATGTCACAAGTTACTGCTAATGTGTGTATCTGAGGCAAATTCATGCCAAAACATGGTCCCTCACCATACACATGGTGAGAGCAGCACTGACCATCTTGTTCCCTGAGGTTCACCAAGAGAGTAAAAGGGTAGAAAAAAGAATTTTCCTATCCTGCACATTTTTGAAACTTTGTACATTTTTCAAACTTGGAAGGCTTGAGGAGGAAGGACTTCTGTGAATGGAAACAATACTTGGGTCAACCAAAACATTTAATTTGGATTTTCACCACTTTTATTCAGAAATAATTACTGTCCTAATTAGTCCCAATAAAAATAATATTTAAAACAGCAATTGTTTTTGTTTGAGAAATACCAACTTTTTTCCTACTTTATAAAATAACTCACTGAACAGGACCTTACCTGTGAGAGTATTCTTAAATTTATATTTGTTACTGGATACACTTTGCTGAATAGCTCCTGGCCAGCTTTGGACCTGTGAGCTTTGAGCCTGGCAAGTCAAAGACTTTCTAGAAAATGAGCTTTTGAAGGCTTGAGAAGTCTTTTTGCTGGAAGAATAATGGGAGCATCAATGCCTGTTGTGTCTTGCAGCCCTCCACCAGCATTGCCCCCTAAAAAACGGCAGTCAGCACCTTCCCCAACCAGAGTGGCAGTTGTGGCCCCCATGAGTCGAGCCACCAGTGGATCCAGTTTACCAGTTGGAATCAACAGACAGGTAATGGTGTAACCCCTTCGGGAAAGCCAAGGAAAACGTGCTATGAACTGTAGGAAAAGCTCAGAGAGATGCTGGGACCTGCAGCCACGCAGTTCCCTGCACGCCCCTACTTGTCCCAAACAGCCTGCTATGGGAGAGCTCTGGAGCGCGAGTTTTAGTGTCAGGAACATCAGTATAATAAAGAATATGAGCAGCTTAATTTTTTTTTTTTTACAGTGTTGTTGGATTCAATTAACAAATTGCTACAAACTTTGTTGCCTTCAGCTGTAGCAGAGAGTGAGGATGTGAGTAGTTGAATAGCTCAGGGTGCAGAGCAGCTAGCTGAGCTCACCAAGATCTCAGAAGTCTGTATTCATCCAAGCCCAATTTAAAACATCTTTTAACCCAAGCAGTAGTTTGGGCAACTGCTCTGACCACTGCTGGTGCTTTAGGGAAACTTGTAAATGGTCTGGTAGGAAAACGGATGACTTGGACTGTGTGTGTTCCTCATATTCCATCAATTGTACTAGTTTGGTGTTTATGAGGTTAAATGGTTGGGTTTGCTTTACACATTCAGGAACTTACTAACTCAGCAGTGAGGACCTGAATCATATTAAATTGCGCCAAAGTAAAATCTTGTCCTCATCCCCAAAGCCTCAGCTCTGGCTTAGGGAGCCTCTACTGTCAGTTGGCTGACCCAGAAAAAGCTGTGGCAGTTCTTCAGTTACGAGTACAATCACACTTGGGCTGTTTTGCAGGAGTGGGAATACTTGAGGGGTTCACTTGCAGGTTGATAAGCTTGAGGTAATTTCCAAAATAGAAATGTAAGTCATAGGCACAGGAAGTTGTGTCTAGCTATAGCTTATTTTCCCTTTGCATGCACCTAAGCTAACCAAATATTTGGTAAAGCTCCAGTTATTTGATGAGAAATCTTGCATTCTGGTTACCTAGTATGAGTGTTTTGAGAAGCAGGCATCAGACGTGTAATGGTGAGGAACTTGGTCATCTTCTCAGCCTCTGTGAAGTCCACTGTGGGTCACAGCATGCCCTGCCTGGAAGCAAGAATACAAAGAGCTCCCTGGCATGGACCCTTTACCAAATCAGAGGTTTTCTGTGGCCCTGACAAGCTTCTGTATCTAGAGAGGGCGAGCATCACTGATCCTCTGCCTTCTTGGTTTTCTTAATGTGAGGTGTTTGCTCCTCGACCTGCCTCTTGCTTGCTAGTGAGTTGCCAAGAATGACAGTGATTTGATTTTTTTTTTTAATTTTTTTTTTTTTTTTGCTTCAGGATTTTGATGTTGACTGTTACGCCCAGAGAAGGTTGTCGGGGGGAAGCCACTCCTACGGGGGTGAATCTCCTCGCCTCTCACCGTGCAGTAGCATCGGCAAACTCAGCAAGTCCGATGAGCAGCTCTCTTCCCTGGACCGTGACAGTGGCCAATGCTCACGCAACACAAGCTGTGAAACGTTAGGTAAGCAGAGGGGAGTGTGTCCAGGGCTGCCCGAGGAGCCCCCTTCACTCTTGTTTGGGAGCTGTCGTAGCTGTGATGCAGAAGTAAATGGATTGTGCTTGCAACTGTCATCGTGTAGTTGCTGCAGGCAGTTCTGTGCAGCATTGTATTCTGCCAGATAGGAAAAAGCCCAGGGGAGTGTGTTTCCCCAGCTATAGATGATTGTGTTCAAACTCAGTTCATCTCTCAAGTGGAATGTTTTGTTGATTTCAGCCTTGTCTGCAGAAATGACAATGTTGTTCCAATGTACTGGGAAATAAAATAAAAATATAAATATGAAACATAAATAATCTCTGCAATGAGCTACCTATTGAATTTTTGTTATTTGTTTGCTAGTGTAAAGAAATAATTATAAGAGTTTTATTAAGGCTGGAAGTTACAGAAAGTGTAGCAAAAGGGGCCCTGCTGCAAGGAACTAGCACTCTGATTAAATGAACTGATTATTTAAGTGATGGAGTGGGAGGGGCAGAACTGAGAAGGGCTAAACAGTAAAAGAAATAAACTAATGCATCATTCTCCTGTTTAACCAGATCAATCAGATCACTATGATCCGGACTATGAATTCCTGCAGCAGGACCTCTCGAACGCTGACCAGATCCCTCAGCAGGTGCCAGGTATCCTCAGCCCGTTGCCAGAATCCTTGGGTGAGTCTGGCTCCCCTTTCCATGGACATGCTTTCCAGCTCCCACAGGGCAGCTCCCCTCCGCTGGAATTCTGCAGCCTCTCAGGAGCAGCGCAGCCAACAGAGACTCCTCCAGCTTTACCAGAAAAGAAGAGGAGGAGCGCAGCCTCTGGGATTTCAGATAACTCAGGCTGCAGGGTGTCCTATGAGAGGCACCCTTCCCAGTACGATAACATCTCGGAGGATGACATGCAGAATGCAGTGTCAGTCCCATCAGTACCCTTCACGCCGTTTGCTGCTGTTTTGCCTTTCCAGCAAGGAAACTCTTCAGCACCGGTTGAATTCATTGCTGACTTTGCTGCTCCAGATTCTAACAGCGACCCAGAGAAGCCACCGCCTTTGCCAGAGAAGAAAAACAAACACAGTAAGCAAGTTCTTGTGTTTTTGTTTTACCCTTCCCTCTCCTTGCAGTTGTGCTTCTGATGACCACTAATTAACAGTGACCCCAAGGTAATGCCCTTGCTTATGTGAGACTGAGTTTCAAAATCAGTCAATGTCAAAGGCATGGAAGGGAAGTGACAGTCCTTTGGCGAGCAGGAGCAATCCAGGCCTGGGGGAGCTGGTGTCATGCAGCATCTTCATTACTATAGTGAGACCATTTTACTTCTCTGTTTAACTGAGCGCAAATCTTTGAGGCACTCTGCCTTGCAGATCTTCCTGGTTTATCCTCCCTTTTAATGTCCCTTCCTTCCTTCTGCCCCCATTTTATGAATGTTTTCCCACTGCAGAAAAGAATTGAGTACTCGGCAAGAGCTCGGCAAAAGGGTTGCTTTTCTGTCCAAAACCAAGCATTGCCAGAGCAGTTATTTGGCAACAGGAACAGTCACCTACATAGCTGTGCAAGACAACACTGTTAACCTAGTGTCCAGTACTGCTGGTTTGCTATGGGATCTCATTTCCTTTGGATGCCTAAGAATTTCCCACATCATTAAAATGAGCAGCCTCTAAATGCAGAGACTTGCCGTCCCCAGCCAGTCTCCTGGCACACCAGTACTGACTGTGACTCAAGCTCACGGCTTTATTCTGATTTCCTTCATGTTCATGGCTGAAAACAGTGTGAAACCTCTTGCCAAAAAGGCAGCCATGCTGATCCTCCAAGGAAGGCTGTGGACTATATAGTGAGATCCAGCAGAAGTTAGCTTACTAGCCAACATTAGTGGACTAGTCCCTGGCTTGCTTTGCAGTTGTACATTGCATCTGGATCAATGGCATTATGTTGTATGGCTGGCAGCCCAAGTGAAGAGCTGATTCAAAAGTGCTGAGTTGCCCTTCTGACTCATTTCTGCAGTTTATAGTCTTTTTGCTGAGAATAAGGTGGAAGTGAGATCGGTGTGTCGTGCGGCAGGGTCAGTATTCTGTCCATTTCTGTGGTAGTTTACTGTGCCAGCCGCTTTTTTTAAAAAGTGCATTGGCTGAAAGCATTATCCCTACCAGAGTGACCAGTCCACACTGATAACCCTCTGGGATTTTAATCAGACCATGAGGTTTGACCCACCTGAAAGTGAAGGTCTTGTAGTTCGGTGTCCCCATACACAGGAAATCACTTCTGTCTCTGTCTGGTAAGCAAGATACTGAAAGCAGCTGTAAAGGAGCTTAGATGTTTGTCTGTGTGCACCAGAAAGGAAATAAAAGCTGGCACAAGGCATGGCCAGGGTCGTTTGTTCTGGATGGTGCTGTTCAAAATACTCTCCTGCAGTACGGGCTGCAAGGGGGTGTGATGCAGAGGCTCCTTGCTGTAGGATCAGGCCCTTATGGGCTCTGCACACCACTAACGGGGCTGGGTCCGGGTGGTTTTACACCATGCAGGGTGGATGCAGGGAAATGCACCTCGGTGCACGTCGGCAGCTTTAGCCAGGGGAGATGCCTGCGGGAATCTTGGGTAAGAGGCAATTTGACAGTTGAAAGAGAGACCTGGGCTGTTTGCTTTTCCCTTTAAGCCTCCTGTCTTTGTTTTCTGTAATCATATGAGGTGTCAAGGAGTTATTTAAAAACAGCTTTAAACGCTATCTTCTCATTTATTGCCTGTGCACACTTTTAACCTCAATACCAAGGCCATGTATGTGGATTCTCTTTGATGTTAGAATAGAGTTAATTGTCATCTGTAATCTAGCACTGTCAGAAGCTCTTGGACTATTGATCAGATTGCATTGTTAGCAAAAGGTAGAAGCTGTTCTCTCATGTGTTGTCAGCTCTGATGGTTTGATAAAGCATCCTCGCTGCAAAGCTTGTGTTAGTATTTGGGCTGATACCTTAGTGCTGCAGATTTTTTAATTGCATTCATATGACACTGAGAACTTGTTTTAGATTGTATTTGCTCCACAGTATATCACACCACAGATCTGTGGTGGTTAGTTTTACTTTTATTTTCAACATTAAAAGGGCAGTAAAACATTACTCAGGGTGTATGGTAGCACCCAGGATTTTTTTGCCTGCAGGCTGATGCATGTAGATATTCTTGTGTAATCACATCAGTGAGGCAGTGCTGCTTCCACAACTCCAGCAAACTCCTGGGATCTGGAGGAGAGGCATGAATTTATTAAAAAGATCTAGAGGTCTCAGAGGTGGGACTTGGTTGTAGTCTCTTAGTTGTGGGTCATCTTTTGGTAATTGGTGGGAAATGTTTCAGCAGAGACTTTGATGGTCTTTTAATTGATAATATACAGCAAATCCTGCTTGAGTTAACCATGTGTGTTGCTGTGAGCTGTGCTCAGAGGGACCTCCAAGAGTTGACTTCTGTATAATTTAAACAGAGGAGCGATAAGCCTTTTAGTCTGGCATGAATTATTGTTATTTTACTGTGCTGTAAGAGTACATGTTACTGTGCTAAGGGCAAATTACTCCAGACTTCTGCTTGAGCGCCAGCGTCGTGCTCCTGCTGCACAAGGCATGGACACGGAGCAGCTTCTGCCATGAAGAGCCCAGAGTCAGAAATAACAAGATCCTCCCCCCAAAACAGCTTGAAAACTGGCGGTGAGGCACTCATTCATGTTTCCCTCCCTGTCAGTGGGAACAAAATGCAGGCTGGTGCCCCATGAGCAGCTGGTATTTAACTGCAGGAACCACGCTGCGGGCAGTCTGGGCTTAGCCAGTGGATAATGCGAGCTCTTTGAAAAACAGCTCTGCTCCCGGAGGTGACAGCAAAGACTGGTTTATTTGCCCTTGACTTCTCCAGTGAGTTGATGTGCAGGACAACTTAAGAATTGCCATTATTTCGGCCCTTGCCCATGCACACAAATCTGTTGTGCTTGTTCGGGGCCAGGTGTAACACAGGCTGCTGACCCAGCACCGGGAGTTGGGCTGGACCTTCAGTGAGTCCTCTGCAGCGGATACTGCTGTGCCTTACCTGTACTGCAGACCTGCCTTATTGCTGGGAAACTTCTAGCTATTCCTTGCAGACCCCAATAACCACTGGTCTGAGGGTGTTTTCCTTCTTAGACATCTCTTTGCTGCCTTCTCTCCTCTCCTGTAGTCGCTTCCAGGACTGGGGGCTGCTCCCCCCAGCCGAGAGCATCGGCCACACAGTGAGTGTGGCTACAAATCCCTGAGCAGCTCTAGCTCCTTCAGAAACAACAGCCGAGGCACTGCAAGCAGATTGCTGGGATGGTGTTCCTAGCCTCACTCTGAGCCTTTATATTTTTATTTCTAATATTTTCTGTCTGGGTTCAGAACTGACATAAGCTGGGCATGGTGCTGTGATGGGAGAGGTTTCTCTCTGATGCCTCCCTCCTCTCCCGAGGTGCTGCCTTGAGACTGTGTCATTCCACCCCAGCTGCTCACCGAGGAGGTTGCGGCCCCGTCTCTCCCTCTGCTCAGTGTCGCTGCAGGGCGTGCAGCCTGGTCTGAGCTGGTGATGTAATTTCCCATCTGCTTTTTAAATTTCTGCCTTGTTAAAAACCGCAGCAGAGAGGGAAGGGGATGGAGGGAGAGGGGGGGAGAGAAGACCCCTTGCAAACAGCAGTCTCAGGAGTGATCCTTCTCCCTTACTCTCTTGTGATGCCCATTTTAATTTTGGCTCTGCTTTGTATTTCACCATCCCAACTGTTTTTCACTTCACCTAAAAACAGAGAAGATGACAAAGTAGAGGCAGACACGCTCACCCGCCCTGGGCTAGTTGTAACAAGCAAGGCAGGGGAGCTGCCATGGCGATGGGATGCATTAGCCTCATAAAGAGCTGAGATAAAAGAGCTCTTCATTATTCCCTTGCAGATTGAGTTAAGGCTCTCAACAGCATTCAGCCTCACTACCTTGAGTTACAGTAATTTAATTTTACGCAAGTGTCTAATGCGATACCCTTTTCGCTGACACTTCCCGAGTTGTAGTGTCACACAGACATCTGTGCCCAGGAACTCACAGCGTGATCCTGAGTGTTGTCTCCAGATCTGGACAGCAAAGTGCTGGTTTGTAGGTAACTCCACATGAAGGGTTGCTCTGAATTCGAATGTCTGCTGCATTATACCAGGGCTGCCAAGCCTGACTTCTTGGCTTTTGTCCTACTCAGTTGATGAGCTCTCAAAATGCGGTCTTTTCCCTCAAGCTCTTGTCCTCTACACTTCTCCAAGGAGTCTTGATCCTTAGTTCACTTTTGCTGCTAGAGAATTATCTTTCATAAGCCGCCTTTACATCTTATCCTCTAAAGTTGTAGTGTGATACCAAGGCATTTTTCAGGCCATGGGTATTAATAGCAGTACCTTAGTCAACCAAATCACTGATATTTGAAAACAGCGTTTTAGCAATTCAATATTTTTTACATCAAGACTCCTTCACCATGATCTCAAATAATGGAATATGGGCAGGATGTGTTTCTTTTCACTCTTAGGCTGAAATTCACGGGCATGAGCAAATTTGATCTTGGCTCTAACACGAGTGCCGACAGCAGCAGATGAGTGGGCACAAACACACACTGACACACGTGTGTCTGCAGTTTGAAACCTCTGTCACTCTCCCTGCAGGGAGCAGAGGTCCAAACCAGCCAGAGTGGTGACTCTCCTCTGAGAAGTGGTGCTGGGAAGGTGGGAGGGTGATGTGGGGAGGAAGAGGAGCAGGGCTGGGGTAGCGGGGGGTATTGGAGGTCAGAATTTCAGCAGCCTTGGCAGAGCAGTGTGGGAGCTGGCAGTACTGTGGGACACAGGACAGGTTGTCCACTGGCAGCACCGTGTGGGGTCACAGGATGGGGACCACAGCTGTTACCGGTCGGGATTGAAATCCATCACCTGAGGTTTCCTGCGCTCCCATTGCCACAACCCTTTATTTTTATTTTTTTTGGTCTTTATTCTATTTTTTGGAGGAGGGACATCGTTGCATGCGAAGGGACAGCTGCCTTAGCTCCATTTCTAAATAGAGTTTAAAATATTAGAGGAAATCTGAAAAAAGGTGCAAAAGACAGGTGCAAAGCGACTCCTTCCTGCCAACACGTTTGCGCGGCTGCATCCTGTTTGACATGGGCTGGCCTGGAGAAGCGCGTTGGCAGGTGAACAGAGGGCTTTGCCTTGCAGCGAGTGTGGGAACCGGCTTCACGACGTGCGAATACTGCATTGTGGTCGTCGTATTTATAGCTTTCACTGAAGTCGTCCATTCATTTCAGCTCTACAACTGAAATGCCAGCAGAAGCTGAATAATTGCCACCTAATGATCAGATTCACAAAAACTGACAACTGCTTGTTTATCAGGAAGAAGGGAGGAATGATCACAGAGTATCTTGTGCCTGGCAGCCTATTTACAAAAAGGCCTTGGTTAGTCCTTTTTATGACACTTAAATACGTCTATTGCTCCTGTTTCTCAGGTATATAGAGGAGAGCTCTTTATTTGTTTTACATTTATTAAGTGCACTTCTGATCCTTAATAATTCTGGGGTTCTGTAGTAGTCTTTCTATGACATTGGGTGTCATTCTCCCCCTCCAATACTTAAATATTGCAGTGGTAGTTAATCTTCTGTCAGAGCTGCAGAGGCAGACATGTGGGGTTTTTTCATAGATTTTTGGAAGGATATTGTACAGATGGAAAGGTCCTCTAAATGAGATTTGATTCCATTTAATATTGCCATTGAACCACATCTCAGAAATGCTTTTGAATCAGTTGGATTCAAGAACTGGAGATGATAAGATGCTTTTAAAATGAGATGGATGGTAGCAAAAGGTGTTGGATTTGAGCTAAGGAGGGGGGAAGGCACAGTCAGTGGCACTTTTGAAAGGTAAGTCTCTTGTGCCAGCATTGGCAGTGGCATTTAAATAGCTAATGGAGAGGTACACCCAGTCTCGCAGGTAGGTGCTCTCCGATAACATTTTATCAGCTTGCTGGAATGGAGAAAGGCTGTCAGCCTCCTCGTTTGAGAAATCTTGCTGACTACAGAGACTTATTATAGGCACAGGATTTATTATAGATTTATTGTCAAGGTTGCATCTTTGCACAAGGTGATTTGTGGCTCCTAGAAAGCAGACTGAAGTTACTTGGTTTCTTTTGGTGGCTCTGGGCATTAGCTGTTGAGGAATATTCTCAAAATTGTCGTGGATTACATGAGAAAGGGATTTAGGCTAAGCCTCAGTGAATCAGACTTCTCCAGTAGCTGTTTGGAGATCTGACTGTTTTAACCAAAAGCGTTGCCAGATATGTCTGTGGCCTATGGTTTTGGCTGTTGTGCTTTGTCTTGGAGGATGGGATCTTGAGATCCTTTCTTGCAAGGAGGACGGCAGCTGACTCAGTGAGCTACCTGTGAACACAGCACGGATGCCGCGCTGCTCCCGGCCTGCAGCAAAGCCCAAATAAGAGTGGCATGGCCTTATTCTTACTTTATTTTGGGAATGCCTGCTTGTTGCAGCTGCAGCATGTGGACCAGGAGCAGTGATGTGACCTTTTTTTGCAGTGATGGCGTACATGCAGTTTGTGGAAGACTACTCAGAGCCTCAGCCGTCCATGTTCTACCAGACCCCTCAGAACGAGCACATCTACCAGCAGAAGAACAAGCACCTCATGGAAGTCTATGGGTTCAACGACTCTTTTATCAGCTTAGACCCCTCTCAAGATCTGGCACCTCCTCCTGCTCTCCCACCGAAGCAGCGGCAGCTGGTGAGTGAGACGCGCGGTGCCCTCCCCGGCAGGGCCCACCAGCCTCCCAGGAACAGCTCTGCTCTCGCTGCTCCTCTTTCTGACAGGCTGCGGTGGTGGGAGGATGTCTCCTCCGTGTTACCACATCGTGCTCCTTGGCATCTTGTTAACCTGTTTTTTTTAGGCATTTTGCATCATCTACTTTGAGCTCCTTTCTAACCCCGCGTTCAGACTGTTCCCCGTAAGCGCTGAAAAGTCCTAAAATGCCCTAAAAATGAAACTCTAGTCTTCCACATGGCGTGGCTGAATCCGTGCCAGACTACAGGCTTGTGTAACGACAACTGCTTTGAAGATTTTGACACACTGGGCAACGCAATTTTCAAGAGATTGCTGCACTGATGTACCCAGTGCTGTTTTGAAACTGTTGTCAAGGATGCCACTAATAATAACCGTTTAAACATAACTGGGTTTGTGGCTCAGTCTTTGCCAGAGACACAGAACTTTGGTATAGCCATTAACTCGGGCATGTTTTCTCCACGTTAGTCCCCCTTGTGTGGTTCAAGATATTACCTCTTTTTCAGTCTTCTGCTGGCCGTCCCAGACTGCCACCACAAAAAGGCACATCCACAAGTGTTTGTGTGCTGGGTGGTGGGTTTAACAGTCCAGCCAGTGCCATTTTCCATGTGGGTGGATGAAGTCCTGGCCTCAGTGATGGCAGCATCCTCAGTGGAGCTGGGATTTTTTGGGTTTTTAAGGGTCTTCCTTCCTTTTCAGATTTTTGGTTTTTTTAACTCCAACCTTAGGGCTTTTGTTTATATGTATTATCTGGTTTGCTCTAATTAGAAAAAAAAATGCATCTTTTGTGCTGATGTTGCTAACTTAAACTGGCCATGGCTTTAACAAAACAAGAGGAAATATGGGAACAGAGCCATGGTCTTACCATCATGAGGGCGACTGTTGCAATATTTCTTCATGCTGTCTGTGCTAAAGTTTGACTGTCCTAGGGTGTTATTTTATAATCAGAGGGGAAAGCAACCGAGAACTCTAATTTTAGGATTTGCATTACTACATTCATGTGATGCAGGTACGAGTCCTAAAAAGAAAAAGTAACATTTCCAGCTGAGCTAAATGGAGTATTATGCTTTAGTGATTTGTGGGATGAGACTTTAAGCAGATGGGACAGTGGCATTTTACAGGGACACTGAAGAGTCTACAGGACTCCTCTCTGAAGGATCAGGGAGTTCTCCAGAGGCTGTGGTCCCCTTGTCAGTGTGATCCTTGCACTGTCACTTTTACCTTGTGTAGTCCCTTGCCCTGCCTCCTCCCAGAGGTAGCTACACTCTAGTGATGGTTTCCAGTGGTGATTTGGATTTACTGTAGCCCTTGTGCAGAAGGGAAACTGCTCCTTTTCTGAATTTGTTGGCTGAACCAAAGCGTTTCTTTGCTGCCCCTTAATCATGATCTGGGTAGCCAAGTTGTCACTGGTTTGACCACTAGATGATCTTGTCATCTTGCAAGTGGATACCTTCAAGGTGTTGCTTGCAGTTCCCCTGAAGCGAAGGTTTCTTCAGGTGCAGGCTCTCAACCTTACCTTCATCTCGCTGTTGGGAAGGTGGTGCAAGCAGATGATGGCTTATTCAACGATCACCGTAAAAGCCACGAGACTCTTGTTCCTCTGCTCCTGCTGCCATGAGAGTTTCTGAAACAGTAAATCACACAGGCATCAGCTGCTCGAGCAGTAGGCAAGTTTTGCTGGATGGACTCCTCTATAAAATAATAATTAGGGAGTCCTTTCTTGTGAGCTTTGGATCTTATTTATGAAACAGTTGTACATTATATTCAACAAGTCAGAGCTGATAAAACCTAGATATACCTTAGCCTCCCTCACACTCCTTATTATAGTGGAATTTAGGAGAAATTCCTGAGTAGTATTTGTTACTTACAGTGTGATATCTCCCTCTTGTGCAAATGATATATCATTTTGGATTGGACTGAGAAATGGCTGGACATCACTGTTATCCCGTGTCTCAGCGGTACCAGTGAGGGCCCATAGATCACACTGGAAAGACCAAGTTCCCAGTCTGCAGGTAGAGTCAGCTGCCTAATGGGTAGGAGCAAGAGGCAGTTCCTCCTTTGGGCATCTGCCCCCCACACCATGGGGAAGAAAGGGCAGCGAGAAACAGCTTGTCTCTCCCGCAGCAGCCATCCATGGGTGAATTGGAAGAGGGAGGCGGGAGTTTATTTTTAAGGGACTCGTGAAACAAAGAAGATTTGAACTGATTTTTGTCATGCCTCTGGAGCTCAAGAAAGGCATATTGGCGAGTCTGGCTTTGATGAACTGTATGAATAGCTGTTTGTTTAGCAAGCCATTATATGCATTGTTTTACAGTTAGTGTTTCGTATCCTTTTATTCATAGCCTTTTCTGTGCTCTCTTTCTTTGTGTCTTCTGTCTCTTGCTTTCTTCCCCCTCTTCAGCAGGCCTCCTATGCTGCCTCTTCTTTCTCTTCTGTCTCCTACTGTGTCCAGCAAACTAAAGTGCCCTTCACCCCCGAGGACAGCGGTGCCACTCAGGGCCTCACTATGTCAGTCTCTAACTCCTTTCTCAACCGGCACAGCTCCTTTCCTGTGCATTCGGTGAGTTGCTCTCTGCACTTTCACACGTGTGTGTATTTGTGTCGGTGAAACGCTTGTGTGCTAATTCCGTGCTTACGTGGGTTGCAGGTGAAGGTGAAGGTTCTTTGGGGGGCTTTTGAACTCATGTACTAATCAGCCAGGTGTGAAAACTGTGAAAATCTTACTAAATGAAGCATGGGGCGGGAGGGAGTGGCTTTCATTACTTTAAACACACATCAATGTTGGCATTTGTGGCGAGGGGCTGGTGAAGCCAGACACACTCCGTTGACCTGTGTGTTCCCCAGGCTGCACAGTGGAGCTGCAAAGTTGTTTGGTTTTTTTTCATTCTGTTGCACAACGTCAGCGATGTGGATGAGTCGATTAAAGGCTACTGTGTGAGTCTGGCCTTCGGAGAAATACCAGGAAGCCATCCCCAAAATACATGGATTTAGTCAAATGTATGGAAGAGTGGCTGCAGCTCCTTAATTATTTTTTTTCTTGAAAATGGCCTCGACCGGATCTTTCATCTTATATTTGCTTGTCTGCTTCCCTTCGCATCGCCGTGGTCCCAAACAAGCTCAGTAAAGCTTGTGTGATTTGTTGACAAATGAGCAGGGTTTTCTCTCCTACGGCACTTGTGAGCAGCCTGAAGAGAGAACGGCAGTAGGAGCTGGGAATGGTTTAAATCAAAATGAGAATAATCTTAGAGCACTGCTTAAATCTGCGATCAGCTGCTTAAATTAAATGGTAGTAATAACAAAGTGTTAATGTAATGAAATTAAGTCTAACCATGGGATTCCAACAGCTCATCAGTATGGGGCTCGTTTGCATGTAAAACTATGTGGTTATGCTCTGATTGCCGTGTGATGACAACTGAGAATAGGCTATTTTTTAACAGTGACCTGGATGTTTAGTAAATTAGACTTCTTCTGGAGAAGAAATTGTGAGACAAGACCCAAGAAAATTCATAAGTGTTCAATTAGTTTAATATTAAATATTTGAAAATGGTGTCCTCCCACTGTGCCACTGCTATCTTCCCATTTCAACACTTACTCATTCTCTACAAATTAGCTATAACCATTGGTCCAAAGAAGAAGAAAATATTCAAGTACTTAACAAGTAGTGGTACTTCACAAGCAATGAATTAAAGCTTTTGGCTTCCACTTGTGTGAGAGCGAGCAGTATCATAGTTTTGCTGCAGAGATGAAAAGGCTGAGGTGTGGAAAGGTTAGTGCTTGCATAAATTTGTGGGGAAACAGTTCTAAAATTTGAAGTAATGCACAAGTTCTGAATTGTACAGCTCACTTGTTTGATAGTGATCCTTGCAAGCGAAACACAGAACTGTAAGACTAGGTAAAAGCACTCAACTATTTTTGGTTTAATGGAGAAGCTATAAATATGATACTACAATGTTCTAAAAATACATGGGCACTTTCATTTAAAAAAGCATCCTGGTTGGATTAAATGGTTACTCCCTACTTAATTGTTCTGACCTGTTCTCATCTTGCTTTGGACTATATTATTGTGAATATATTATTCTACGAAATGTTAAAACTTCATTAAAAAATCCTTACTTGTTCTTGCAAGGATTTGGTGAGGGGAAGGGAAAATAAATGGCTGGAGCATGAGGAACAACGAGAACAATTAGACAGTGCACTGTCAAATGCACAAAGGAAATAAGCTGAGTTAAAAATGATGATTTTTCCAGTAATGCCTTTAAATTATGATAATCTCATAGTTGCTCATGATTCTGGCTGGTCTATTTTTTCACAGGCAAAAATGAGATTTTCACTATGACAGTGTCTCTTTGTCTGCAAGCTGCAAATACCAATGTCCTTACATGCATCATAGCTGACCTATGTAATACCATAACCATGGTTTATCCCATTTTCCCTATCCTTAATAAGACAGAGATGTGAAACAGCTGTCGAGGTTTGGACCGTTCCCAGGGTGACACCCTGTGTTTTAGCACTGGGAAGGACCAGGGCCCCCTCTCCAATCTGCTCCCGAGCTTTGGCTGGGAAGACCATGAGGTTTCACGCGAGGGATGCCAAAAGCTGCACCAGTAACACTTTAGGCACATTGCTCTGCTCCTCTTAATCTCGTGTCTTCATTTTTCCTCTCTCACCAGAGAGAGGCCACTCAAGTGAGCACTGTAAGGAGCAATAGAGCTCTTAAAAAATAAGCAGTAGCTTTGCACCAGCCCCAGCAGGGGAGTAACACTGGGGAGAGCACACATTTCGCATACCAGCCAGCTGGGAAGTTGGCCTCCCATGTACCCAAATATTAGTGGTGATTATCAAATCTCTTAAAATTATATGTCTCCCCCATTAATCGTTACCCATTCTGTATGGGAAGCAAAAACCTCCTTAGATCAATACCAGGAAGCCAGAGATGATAAATGAAATAAGTGACCATTGACCCAGCGTGAGCGAGGCATCGCAGGTTGGCCAAGCATAGCCAATTTTCAGGAGTGCCCTGTGCTTTTTCCCTTCCCAGGGGACTGGCGTGAGCTGGACACTGGGAGTCAGTCCCAGAGGGAAGACCTGGCCTCATCCCCATCTGCTCACACACAGCCGAGCCTGCACCATGTTTTGCACGTTATCCCATTAGCTCTGTGCTCCAGGTGAAGGACTTGCGCCTTACTACTGATTTCAGGGGCTTAAAAAAACTGTTTCAGAGAGTGTTTTGAACCAAAAAAGAGGTGAAGTTGTTCAGAGCATCTTTACTCTTTCAGTTTTTAATGTATGAATTTTTTTTCTAGAACCCTGACTTTTTTCTCTCCCATCAGCCCTGCAGACGCTGCTGCAGTCCAGAAGCCACTGCTGCTCTGTCAACCCACTAATCGTGCTTTTCCCTTCTTTGCAGGAAATTGTGTCAGAGGTAATAGCTTTTACTGGATAGAGACAGATCTTGAGCAACTGGATCAAACCTCATAGGTTTGGCAAGTTGAGCTTGTTTTTTACTGAGTCTGATTCGCGTCTGGCCTCTGTGCCAGCAAGGGTCGTGCTTGTAGTGTGGGCTGATGCTGCAGGGATTTGCAGCATCGTATTCCCCATCCCATGCCCGGCTAAACTGGTAAATCCCACATCGGGGGGACAACTGGATTGTACTCTCAAGAGTCATTTCAGGGCTTCCCATCTCTTTCNCGGGGGGACAACTGGATTGTACTCTCAAGAGTCATTTCAGGGCTTCCCATCTCTTTCAAAAGTACTTTCTGTTGCTAGACGGTAGGAAGGGAGGTGTGTGATATGAAAGCATCCTCCTCGGTAGTTGTTGGCAGTAGTTTCTTTCTAGCCCATCCCCTCCCTCCCTTCTTCTTGTGAAGACAGAGGTACTGTCCTTGGGTTTGTTAACTCCCTGGGCTGTTTGACTGGAAATGGGTGTGCAGGTGTCCGATCGGCAGGAATCAAATCTCATTACTTCCCGGCAGCTGGGGAACTCTGCACTGCTAGAGGAAATCACTTTGGTGACAAGCTGTACTGCCATCCATCCGCAGGTTTCCCACCAAAGACTGTCGAAAGGCTTGCTTTGGGCTACAGCTAGGAACGTTCTCCTCACTGAGACAAGGACCGCAGTTGTTCTCCGAGGCATGTACGTGCCATTAGTGGAAATTTGGCTGCATCCTCCACTATGGAGAAATAACTTGCCTTTCTCAACATGCTGTTTTCTCTTATGTTTTCTTTTTAATTAAGAAACATTTCCAGTAATTTTCCAGAAACCAAATTGGCTGTTGGATTCCAGCAGAAGGCGCAAGTGATTTCCTTATGAAAGCTCCAGTTCAGCGCTTCTGTTCTCACTTGTTCACACTGTTTCTTGAGCAAATTGAGCAAGCGCACAGAAAATTCACAGCAACTGTTTTTCTTTCTTGTGTATGTGCTAACGTATGTTCAGGAAAAGGAGGGTCAGATAAGTGTTTAAAGACGCGCGCAATGCAGACATGTGCTTCACATGTTTCCCCCGCCTCAATTGTGTTCAAATGACTCAGTTCCAGTCTGCAACACACACCGAGCTCTGGTCCTCTGCAGAGACTGAGCTGGTTTGATTCATATGGTGGTCCGATGGTGGGAACTGTGATCAAACCCGGACTGGGAGATCATAGTGTGTGAGTTCATTTCTGTCCTCAGTAGGGTTTGGCTCGTTAGTTTGGAGCAGAGGCAAGGGGGGAAAAAAAAGATCTGCATCCATTTAACCAGATGCTGAGTTCTAGGTATTGTTTTGCCTTTCCTGTTTAACATTCCTTCTCCATTTGTGTTCATTTCCACTGCCCACAGCAGGCCTGGACAGTGGTATTAATAGTGCTGGCATCACTGAATCCTGCTGAAAACCACTTCCTCTGCTGGTTTATACATTTTTCTTCCAATTGGAGCACTACAGATCTCTGTGTAGGTCTTTTTAAACAGATCCCTATTGACCTCATGGGCCATACACACCACGGTTTTTTGTGTGACTGACTCCTTAGGGGTCTTGTCTTTGTCTCCTTTTTAAAGATTTGCTTGCTAGATATGGTGGTATTGTCTACAAGCCAAACAACAGTTGATGCTGTAGGTGCAATCAGATTGAATTCTCCTGATAGTTTCAGAAGAGAGATGCATGATAGCATGATTAGTAAATCTTAAAAAAGTTTTCTTCCCCCTCTGTCCCCTTATTTGTTTTGTCACAAAGTCGTACAAGTATCTCTCCCACTTAAGAAGCTTGGATTTTATGTTTTCTTGTGCAGAAGCCAGGACACCCTTTCCCAAGCGAACAGCGAGCCCCCTCCATCCCTCTGCTGTGCTGACCATTGCGTAAATGCGGGGAGGTCAGCTCTGCAGCCAGGTCAGAGCCTTTGCTGAGAAACCTTCAAGCACAAGGAGTTGCTGCCTTTCCTGTGGCAGCAACTGAAGCTGTTCTCTTGGCAGCTTGCGTTTCCAGCCATTCATTGTAGGAGCATTTCCTTCCTCATTAGCAAAAGTACCTGGAAGCCCAGCATTGTATCATGAGATAGGAAGTCTTTTCCAATAGTTGTCTATGCAATTATATTCTTAGGGTGTAGCAGTTTTGTGCAACACCCAGTATTTTGGGAACACAGCTCTCTACTGTTAGAATTTGGGCATCCAGTTCTGGCGCGTTGCCCACGTTGCTCTCTCAATAGCATTAGGAGAGCAGATCTAAAAGATTGATCCTTTCCTCTGATCACTTCACGTTTTGGAAGGCTGATGTTCTATCTGATCTGGGAGTGTCTGGCAGGATCACAGATGAATTTGGCCGAATTCCGTAGGGTAACTGAGAGGCCTGTGCTTAAAAGGTAGAGACTGTGTCTGCTGATGCTGCAGATGCTCCGACAGCCATATAATTGAACTCAACATTGAATTTAGGATGGAGACTGCAGTTACTCGCAACCAGGGACTCCCTGCATATAAACACCCTGTCTCCCTGTTCCTCGTGGTCAGCCATGCCTAGCGAATTTAGAGGAGCGTCACTCTTGAAATAAGTTTTCTATTAAAGTGCTTATCTCCTGCCATCTAATCCAAATAAACGGTCGTAATGTCATTGACCTTTGGGATATCCTGTAACACTGCTGCTAATGATGGAAAGCTGTTCTAAAATATTGACCATTACACAAAAAATCAAAGGCAGCAAATTGAAAACGTTGAAAGATGCCATCTCTGGAAGACCTCTGTGTGTTACGGCGTGTGGCAAACGCTCAGATCCGGGCACGTTGCCTTCCTGCTGTTCCCAGGAGACGAGATTGCACCAAGCTCAAGGCATGCTTTGTGGAAGTACTTCCCAAGTGGCAAATAGGTTTGGTTTTGGTTTTTTTTAAATCTGCTTTACTGGTGAGAGGAGAGGGATCTCTCTCTTCTCCCTGTGTTGGGCATTCCCTGTTGTAGGTGAGGATCACTCATGTTGGGAGACCATCTTCCCGTCCTGTGGTGGGGGTCTGGCAGCATGGCTGGAGTCTGGGAAGAGGATCTGGTTGCAGATCCTGCCTTCTAGTTTTCTCAGAGATTATTTGAAGAACTTCACTTCAAGCAAAGCCATGGAGTAGGAGGTTGTGTCAGTACAGCCATAACCGAGGCTTTACTGACCCTGCAGGAAACCTCTGAGAAGCAGATTAAAAGAAGCACTGATTTGTTTCCAAGATAAACTGTTGCCTGTGATTGCCTGGGGGGAGGACTAGAGGGTGACTGGTTTGCTTGTGACAGTTCTGTTGAATGGACTGTCCCCTTCCCAAAAAAGTATGTCTTTTAAAGGATGACAGGGCTTCCAAGAGATGTACAGCAACCAAACCCTGTGGAAGCCGTTGCCGCAATTCCTGCTGCAGCTGCTGGCTGGGCTGGGCTGGGCTGGGCCGGACTGGGGAGCAGCAGGAATGGGAGCCATATGGACATCATCTCCACCGCAGGGTGTTTTTTTCCCCTTTAAAAGTATGCTTCATTCTTGGCTCTTGTCCCAGCACGGCTGCATAGCTGGAATTCCAGAGCTGCTTGCAGGCTCCCGAGGAAGGAGGGGGCTCCCTGGCTCCATTTCTACAAGATGCAACTTTACAACAAGATTGGAAGTCGAGAGCAGCCCAGCTAATTAATGCCACCACACCAAAGGCTCCTCTGCGCTGTTCCCTTTGTTAACAGCATGCTGAGAGCACGTCTGCATCGTTAAATGATTGTTTGCAGATCACATAATGAAGATTAACGCATTTGCCTGGGTACCTGAGCCTTAAACCGGCATTTTCAACACATCTCATGCCAAGATGTTTTCAAGGGTGTATTGATGAGGCCAAGGAGAGATGAATGTATAGGGATTGTCAGTAGTAATGTATACCATTCAAACTTTTAAAATTTATGCAACATAATGTTATATTTAGGTCTAAATTGCCTTTGAATTGGGATTAATGTCTCTGAAACTATGCAAGGCAGAAGCTGCGCACATTTTCCTGCCCCAGGAGCCGTAATTCATCTCCCCGAGCTGCCAGCAGTGGACCAGGCAGCATCTCAGCTTCCGAGCCTCCCGGCCGGCGTTTGCCCTGAACTCACCCTGCCAGCACCGTCAGGCAGCGCGAGAGCTTCGCAGGGTGCTGCCTGTCCCAGAGTGACTTGATTGAGGACAGTAATTTCCTTTCGCTCCTGCCCTGCGTGAGCTCCATGGCTGCTTTGCCAAGAGCCTGGCTTTTTCTCTGGGTTCAGCAGGTCAGAGACAAAAACCCCTGGGACTCCTCGGTGGAAGATGTCCATCAACTACAAAGCGAGGGACAGCAGATGCCGCCGGTCTCATGTGGGCGCAGGAAGCTCAGCTCTAGGGGAGCTGGCAGATAGATCCTCTTGGAGCAAATTATTTCCTTTACTGAAGCAGAGGCTCTCGTTATCAGGACAGCAGTTTGTTGAGTGCCTCCTGGAGAGCCGCTGCAGCAGTGGTTCTCTGTTTGCTTTGCTCCTGTGCTTTATTTTGGGGTCTGGCCTGGGATTCGGGGCGATGGTTGGCATATTAGCACCGGTGAGATCATGAAATGCCAGGGAGACGGGGCAGGCATAATAAATCTGCTGAGCCAAGATGATGTCATGAGCCTGGCGTCTTACGAGGGATTTAGTGTTTTGTACCATGCAAGTGAAAATGAATAAATGTAGAGCATTTATCCAGGCAGAAAGTAAATACGGAGATTAGACTTGTCATTGTTACTGAGGCAGCACCAAAAGCTGACAGTGTCCCTGGAGCCAGGGCTGCTCATCCGGAAAGAAACGGGCAGGAAGAGCGAGGAGCCTGTCCTAGAGCCAGTCTCCCTTTAGCCACAGGCATGTACTAGGGATTTGCATTTTAATTATTTTTCAGTAGTCTCTTAAGCTCTCTTTCCAAAGCTTCTCCCTCTGCTCCTCTGTATTACGGCCTGCAATTTGTTTTGGGCCCTGAGAACACCCCCAGAGCACCGCCAGACTCCACACGCGGTGGAGGGCAACCACTCAAGGATTAAAGTGGTGGAAGGTAAAGTCTAGCCACTGACCTTTACTTTTCCTTTCCTTTGTAGTGGAAAAGCTTTTTTTCTTTGTTTTTGTTCTGGCCCGAGGCTGTTCTCAGTTTAGGTTTTTAAGCTCACATCTTTCCTAGACAGAAGCAAACCCACTGCTGCTGAGCCGGGTGCTGCCGCCACCGCTCAGGTGACAGACTCGGCTTTGCTTTTTATCGCCCGCTCAACTCGCCTGAGAAAACGGAGCCTGAATCCACCGATTCCTGCCTTCCTTTCCCCTTCTCCTTTTGACATCGCAGCGGTGTCACTTTCCAGCCTGGTTTGAGCGAGCTGTGTTCTGTGCCTGGTGAGAGCTCCGTAACGCACCCTCCTTCTGCAGCAGATCACTCCCAACTCCACGGCTTCATTGCAGTGTGGGTTTTTTTGGGATGATGCGATCCTTCCTCCGGTCCACTTGGCTACGAGACATATCTTGCTAATAGTTGAGCTCTACAGGTTCTAAAATATACTCCTCTCCAGCAGGTTTAGCATTATTGTCTTTTCTATTTTTTATTGGGTTTTGGTGGGTGTCAGCTTTGTTTTGGACTTACCCTGACGGCAAATCTTACTAGCACCAGATGTTAAAAGGCAGAGGGTTGCTCTTGTTTTTCTTGGCATAATGTATTCCCACTGCACCCTGTTTAATATTATCTGAACAGTAATCTGATGATTAGGAGAGATAGCGAAATAAAGCTTTACGCAGATGATCTCTTTTCATCTCTTCAGCTGACTCTTCGAGGCACTGCATTAAAGGATTGGTTTGATAAGGAATTCATCGCTCCTGAGGGCAATTATCATTTTTGCTCCCTATGTTTCTCAAATGGGAAGGAGTAGCAGCGTAATCTCCTTTGTCTTCAAAGTTACACTGAAGGATAGTATCCAGCCACTCCTCCCGGGGAGCTGTGTGTTCTGGAACAGGCTTGACGCAGTAGCTGTTAAATTACAGGGCTGGAGCAAACGGCATCTTAAATTTGGATCCTGCGGAAAATCCCAGAAAAGCAATAAGCACTTGGAGTACTTTTCTCTATCTTGGTATTTCCAGCATGCTCACGGTCATGGTTTCTCTGATGCCTTCACATCCTTTCATCCACTCAAGTGATGTGCAGGGTGACTGTCATTAACAGGCCTGAGGTAGCCAGGCTTTCTCCCTCCCTAGCCAAGGCTGGCTACCTGCAGGTGAACACCCTGGTGCCCAGTTTCCTTCTGTGAGATGTGCAGCCTGGTTGCTGATAGTGCAAGAACATACCTCACCGTGAAAGAAATGCCTGACGTGTCCCAGGTAGCAATTCCTGGTCTAGCATGTGGATGATGAAGTAGTGCTGCCTCTGTTGGGGGTGGCCTCTGGACGTAGATAAGCCTGTGTTAGAAATGCCTTGTGCTGTCACTGCTACGCTGCTGCCGATCTAATTACTTTTTCTTTTGTCTGTCTCTTTCCTTTCCCCGTCTTCCTTGTTTTTGTGTCGTACGTCTCTGCATCCCGTAGTACAAATCTGTGTTTAGGTCCTACTCCCAGGACTTTGTGCCTCACAACCAAGTCTCCATACCTCCTTTCCTCTCTTCTACCTCCTCCTCCTGCTCCACCCCACCTTTCCCACCCGTCCATCCGTCCCAGAGCTCTGACCTAGCGGTGCCCGCCGCAGCCAGCCAGTCACCCAGCACTGTGGATGTGCCAAACTCCTCTTCTCAGGAGAGCAGCTTTAACGGGAATGCTCCTGTCTGCCTTCCTTCTGAAACCTCTTTCACTGATTCTCTCCAGACGCCTTCGGTGAGACTATCCAAAGAGATAATGCACCTTAACGCAAGGCTGGGTTTGTTTTTTTATTAAAAGAAAATGTCTCTGATATTAATACATGCTTAATGTGATCTAGTCTGGTTTCCAAATATGCATGTGAATTGCAGAGAGGTAATTTCATATAAAAATTTCATAGAAAAAATGAACAACCTCAGCAGGCTTGCAAAAACATTAGCACATATGTAGGAAACATAAAATGTCAAATGCTGGTGGAGAGGAGAACTTGCTGTAGCTTCCTGCCGTTGTAATACAAAGCTGAGGAAGGTAAAGGAGTGTTTTGTGAGGCTGGTTGTTTCTGAACACGGGCTCCCAGCAGTGGTTCGCATCCTGCAGTTGCTGCGGTGGCAGGAGTTGGCTGCCCTGCTCCCCCCTGACCCCAGGAGCGGTGGGTGCCATCCAGCTCGCTCTCTCCTCTGCAGAAACCTCTTGCTCTCTCCAGGCTCCTGCCCTTCCCGGTTACCTGCAGCCCTGGCTCTGCACTTGGTGCCAGCACGTGTCGGTGCAAAGCATCACGTGTCGGTGCAAAGCATCACGTGTCGGTGAAGTTAGACTCACGCTGTTCCCACGCTGACACAGCACTACTAGTTTGAGGTCCCAGATCAGTTTTGCAGATGACTGAGCAGGTTTCTCCATTACAGCTACTTTTTTAAACACCTGTTTTTCAAGGCAGTTCCTCTTTCATTTGCTGCAAAGCCTAGAGTTGGTGGGATTAGAGCTGCCAGCACAGCGCGTGCTAGTGCTGCCTTGTCACAAGGTTTTGAAGAGGGACACTGATTGCAGAGTAAGTGATCATGTTTTTGCACTCTGGACCTGACCTCGCTGTTCCATCTTCCTTGCGTTGGGTTCTTTGTTGCAGCCCAGAAGCCCTCGAGTTTGGTTTAGCCCGGCAGGATGGCTCTAGTCTGTGCTTCTGGCATAGTTTGGGAGATAATTTGACAGCCCCTGGTCTACATTTAGTGGCAGGACTCCAGCGTGGGTAGGACAGGCACTTGTGTGACAAGCTCTCAACGCTCAGCTTCCGCAACCTCGAAATCCCCACATGCATATTGCACCTTCGCCATCTCACCTGGAGTCCTTGGCAGCTCTTGCAAAGCCTGCTGCTCTCCTGCTGTAGCTCAGGGCCTCCGAGAAGTCCTCAAGAACAAGAGAATAATTACCTCCAGCCTTGGTGACCAGTGTTGGCCACCGAGCCAGAGGAAGGGCTCCCAAGAGCGCTTCTCCTCCCAGCCCGTGGGCACGTTCTCTCACTAACACCAAGTGCTGGCGGGGGGCACCATCACGTATTTCCTTTCATCCTGTCTCCCTTAGAGTGAAAACGCCAGTGAGGAGGCTGGTGAGGGTGAATACGTCAATCTGTATTCCTCTGGCCAGAGCAACGGGGAACTCCCTCGCTCTGAAGGAGTAAGTAACCTGGAGAGGGCTGGACACCGGGAAGGGGCTGCCTGGTGCATGCTGAGTTCACGCCGGGGCTGACGCGCTTGGCACCAGCCTCTTCTGCACACCCTGGAGCTCCCGTGTCCCTCCTGCTGCCCTGGCTCCCTTGCTGGCAGTCCCTCTGCTTGCCCAACTCCTGGCTTGCAGGCTTGGGGGTCCTCCCGGTCCGGGTGGAGAGCAGGCGATGCTTTCGGGGTCGCGGTGAGGGGTCCCCGGCAGGAGGTATAGAGGGCTTTTCCTTGCCACGCTCTTCTCTTTCCTTTGTGCTTCGCTGTCTGTTTGGAGCTGCTTGCGTGAGGTTCCCTTCCACAAAGCTGCACCCCACCAGCACCGTCCTGGGCCGTGTCTGTTCTTGTAACTGCTTTGGCTTCCCCATGGTAATACAGAAAGCCTTGTGCACTAAATTATTATTCTTTTCCTTCACCGTTTTACAAAGTAAGTGATTGATTTGGCATTGTAACCTCACGCTGTTTCTTCCTTTACTCAAGTCTCATATCTTAGATATTTTCTAGAGGAGACAGGGCGTTTTCCATTGCAGGGAGGTACCCTTCCTGTCGGGTCATAGGAAACAGCAGCAGAGGTCTGTGGTGATCTTTTTGCCTGCCCTCATCTTGGAAGGCACATCTCCCACAGGATGTCTCCGAGACCTTTATCCACGCTGGTGATAAATAAGCCAAGAGATAGCGCTCCCATCCCTTCCCTTCAGGAGACATGTCTAGGCAGGTCCAACCTTTTTTGGGCAGTTGCGAGCTGGTTCTTGACTTTGAAGCAAAGGGCTTTACAGATACGGTCTGGAAAAATTCTGCAGACACCAAGAAACCTAAGCTCACCAGTGTGTTTTCCAGGCCGAATGGATAGTGCGTGGGTGATCCTGTCTGTTCAGTAGGTTGAATTTCCAAGTTTGACTCTGCACGATGTTAAATAATTCTGAACTCCAACACTGTTAGATTAATATTCCCATTTGCCATTCATGGGTATTTTTCTCCTTAATAAATAGCTAATTTAAAATGCTGTATCTTTGCTTTGAACTCTCTACCTGCTGTTCCATGCTATGGGTTCAGATGGTTCTGCTTTTTTGCATCAACCTCATTTCCACAGCTGTGAATTGTGAAGTGGAAACGTTGCATCGTTGTGTAAGCTCTTCTGATGGCAGAGAAGGGAGGCAGGAACAGCACTGGGCACCCACCCCCTCAGACAGGCTGCTTTTTGGGGGCTGTAAATGGGAGGGGAACTGAAACTGGAGAGCCTAGAGCTGGCTGTCTGTTCTCATTAAAGCAGAAGGCAAGTGTAGTTCAATTGTAAGGGCTGGAGGGAAAGGAAGTCATGAAAGGGTTAAAATCCAAGACAACAGCTGACTTCTGTTGTAACTTTCAGCATCATTTCGCAATGTTAAAAGCAAACAGTACTAATTACACCAGTCTCCAGAGATGGTCCCAAATTTCCTGTCTAATTAACTTCTGTGTTTTCCTGGCATTTGGCATTAACTTGCATCAATCTTTAGCCGCTCCGTAGGAATTTACAGTAAAGGGCCATTTAGAGGCAGTCAGACTGTAAATGCAAGACTAGCTGTGGCGTGGGACTCCATGTGATAATGAAAAACCTCCTTCTCTTTGCAGGAATCTCCCTCGGTCAAAGACAGCAACTCCAAAGACTCCCCCTCGGCCAGCAGCACCACGGGGAAGGAAGGCAAAGATGGTGCTGAAAGGTGAGCCTGACTCCTGGGCTCCTCCTGCTTCCCAGCCCCACCAGAGTCTCACCAATGTCCCGTTAGCCCAAACCGTCCTTGGGGTTGCCTGTTCCACCCATAACCTTCTCAATGTTGTCTAAGCCCACGGTTTTTTTGCACAACTGGTGAGCCGTGGGATCCTACTGAACAAGAAGGATCCCGGCAAGATGTCGTTACTTAACTCAGGCGTTAACGCAGCCTGTGTCAGCCACCCTAAGTCCATCTAATTGGCAGCCCTGTCATTGCTACTGGCTTCTCCCTCCTGCTTCCAGGGGAACGTACAAAAAAAGTCTGTATTGCTGCTGGGAAATAGTCTTCTAGAGAGGAATTCCTTCCTAACCCTGCTAGTTAGAGGCTGGCTGAGGCCCCGAAGCAGGAGGCTTTATATCCCTTCTAATGCTCTTAGCTATCGTTTGTCTATGTAAATGAAGAGGTGCAGGCTGTAACAGATGGGCTTCAGGAGGAGTGGAGTGAGTGCTTCCCTGCTGCTTGAGATTGCTCTTCAATTGCATTTCTAAAGCAAAAATAGAGAACGGCATTGTTTTGTGCGTGACAGTCAACTTCCCTCCCCCATTTTCCTGCAGTTGGTTTGAGGCTTTTAATCCCTGCAGTGAAGGAGACAATGCAGGAGTGCTCTGCAAAGCTCACTATCTGCTGAAAGCGCGACTGGTGCACGGGATTTTAGTCTGTGCCTGGGTGGAAAGCTGTAAAGAAAATGCATACCTTTTTTTTTTAGGAATACAGACACAAAAAGTACCAGCCTTTGGGGGCAGGAGTACTAGAGTTGTAAATGTACACCAAAAAAGTGGTCAGAGCTTTCTGCTCTATCTTCCTGCAGAAAGAGTGCCTGTCGTCTACCCCTGTAGAAGACCAGTGGGTCATGAGCTGATTGAGAGATGTATGTATAGAGTATGCTCCGTCTCTATACGTTTGAGGAAAGGCTTAGATTTGTGTGCACTAAAAATTTGGTGGATTAAGGAGACATGGAAGTGTGTACTTACGCAGGGCCTAGTAAAATCCCATCTGCCAGAAGTGTAGGCAGACAAGCATTCAGGTCCTAAAGGTTCATCTTTCTCTTTTTCGGGAGGTACACAAAGCGACAGAATTAGAGCTAGACGTTTGGGCTTGTTTGCAAAAGATTTGCCTCCAGATTGTCTGTGTACTTACTGTCCTTTAGCGAGCTCAGGTGGACCCAGCATCTCTTCCCCTGGATGGGCAATGACACTGATGGGTATTTGCTTTTTTCACAGGCAGCAGCAGTCACCAGATGCTTTGGAATCGTCACAGTTGGAGGAAGAGGTAGATGAACTATCCCTTATCGACCACAGTGAAATTATGGCTAGGTTAACGCTGAAGCAAGAGGTAGGTGCATTCAGGGTTTGCTCTCGTACCCTTTGGTTTATGCTGTATTGAAATCTGATTTTCTGCATGCACAAGCAAGGCATCAGCTTTTATTTGATAGGAAAAAGTAGGTTGCAGCAGCAGTGGTATGCAGCTTCATGTGTGCAGGCTGCTGTGAAAGCATGAGGTGCTGGTACAGGCAGGGAGCATCAGCAATGAATGAGGATTTAACAAAATGTGAGACGTCTCTCTAAAAGCCAGTGCATCTTGTGCCCTTTTCCCATTCTCCTACTTCCCACCTCTTCAGCCTGCAACAGTCTGAATTGAAGCACCTGAGAGCTTGAGCACAATAAATCCAGGTGCAGGTTTATGGTGTTGGCCTTTCAGGCTGAAGGCAGCTTCAGCAGATTTCCTGAGCAGGATGTTGAATTACTGATGTGGAAGAGCAGCCGAAGTATGTTTCTGTATTTGAGAAATGGCTTTGTTTCTAGCCTTGGGTGTGCTCCCAGACAGCTTTGCTCACCGTGCTCTCCAACCAAGCTGTCTTTGACATGCAGCTTGAGAGAATATGCAGGTTTTTGAAGCTTTCAGACTGTCAGGGGGATAGTCAGAAAAAGAGAGAGAATGTATCATTTACTGGCACTTTAGGAGTGTTCTTTGGTCAGCCGAGATGTGCAGGAGAGAGTGAGAAGCTATTACTCATTCCTTAAGTAGTATTTAATGAGTCCTGCCAGAGGATCACCTGAAAAATTCACATCTTAGACATAGCTGCTCCATGGCTGTAATCCACGGTTTTTTCAGTGTTTTGCATATTGAAATGACAAAGACATTGGTAAGGGAAGCCAGACGTGACTCCAGTCTCCTCTGCAGGAATATTTCCTTTAAAAAACAATTAAAACCCAGTGATTTCTGAACATTTGGGACTAGCAGATCTATGTCAACCCTTAACTTCTTTTTTCTTTTGTTTCTTTACGGTCTGTGTGTTTGAAACAGTATAGAACTGCCACTGCAAGCTGTTTCTTGCAGCGTGGGAATCACTGCCTGAGTGATAGATCAGTTTTGCATATTTTTAGTTGTGAATTGCAGCGGTGAGAAGAAAGATGTTTTTAGAGATTGTTAAAGGCATGGGCCAGGCAGTTAGCGGGGCTGTTTTCTGCTCCTGGTCATTGGATCGTTTCAGGTGACCTCCAGCCAAATAGTTCCAGATTAGGGAATTAAGTGGTGAGGTTTTGATGTTCTAGGAACATGCGAGTCGGGTGCATGGCCTCTCACCCCACAGCCGCTGTGGTACGTGATCCTGCACTTTGAGACAGTTGACAGAGTGTTACTGCTCTGTTAATGGTCTTCTGGGACCCTTTGGGAGTCCGGGAGGTTTCTGTTCGTTCTTCTGTGGGCAGAAGGTTCAGCTTTCACTGAGCTCCAGGGCCTGGCCTTAAGGAGTCACAGACCCCGAGTAAGGATCAGCCCAGATCCTCATCTGGGAGACCAAATGCTTTATTCAAATTCCCGATTAGCCCAGCACTGAAGACCATGTCCCAGCTTGTGCTGTGAGCAGTGCCAGGAACGTTGTCTGCTCTGCCAGTTGCTGCTGAGCTTGAACCCCAGAGATGGTAAAGCAGGCCGAAGGCAGCTTGGGCCATGCCTGACGTGACTCTGTTCTCCTTGCAGGGAGATGATGGGCCAGATGTTCGTGGCGGATCCGGGGACATCTTGTTAGTGCATGCAACAGAGACCGACAGGAAAGGTACGGTGGGTGCATCAAAACCAGAGCTGAGGAGCTCAGCCTGGGGTGGCCTTTTGCTGCTTGTCTTCTGCGTCTCTGCGGTGTGTGCGGTTGTGATGTGGCTGCAGGCAGCTGGACCAGGGAGGAGAGAACTGCATCCGTGATCCTCCAAGTTGCCGGGGGGCAGGGGGGATTGTGCTTATCTTTGGTGAAATGGAGGTAAGCTGGATAAGCGCCTGCTGGTTCCATTTAGCTGCAGGGATGGTATTAACTCCTCACAGCCCTTGCCCAGATCTGGGAGGCGAGGTGCACCAGTGGGGTTGGTGACAGTGATGTGTTGCTGTCTCCGGACCAGCCTGCTGTGAGTGCAGGTGTGACCAGCCTGTTGTGGCCTGGATCCTGTTCTCGGAGGTGTTTCTTGCCCTTTGAACATCAGGGCAGGGAAGATGGAGGAGTTGCTGGAGTGACTGTTGCATCGAATTAGGAGAGGAGGGATGTTGGTTTGGGTCTAATGCAGTACCCATGGGCATGGGGCAAGCTGTCCGGGTGCTGGTCTGCTGCCACCCCTTATTTTCAACTTACAGTGTCATTTCCTAGTCCCACTCTACCACTTGCATGCTGGTAGCCACCCAGAGCAGTTCAGAGAGGGAATCCACAGTACGAGAAAGGAGATATGGGGGAGGAAAAGGGAGGTTAGCAACGCTTAGCTCTAGATTCATTAAAACCCCACTTTATCTCTCCAAACCCAGTCACCACCCACATGAAGCAGCTCCTTTCCAAGGCCTGTGGCAAAGGCAACCTTTGCAATGTTTCCAGAGAGTGATTTTGAACCTGCCAAACACATTTGTGCTGATGGCCTTAACCAGAATTGATCTCCTTATCTCTGGGGATGCAAGGCAAAATGCACTAACCCGCTGAACCACTCAGCGCTCGTATTTTAGAGGTTTGATAGGCAGAGGGGAAACATCTTTCATGTGCATTTTTAAATGGCAGGGTTTTTAGTGTAGCATAAGGTGTTTGCAATTACTTACCAGCACCATTCAGCTAGCAAGAAAATCCTTCCTCTGACAGCTATGTTTCCCTGTTTACATCGGGCATCAAATCCAGGCAGAAAGCACCAAAGTTAGGAAGGTAATGAAGAGGAGGAAGCAATTGATTGTACCATGGCTTGATATGTATAATTTTTAAAAAAATAGTCTAAATGAGATGGTGGAAATACCCCTTATAAGAATGCTCAAATTGGAGTAGAGAAGCTCTCTTTTATTCCTGCTGTTCTCTGGAACAAGCATCACATTGGAAGAACTTCCCTCCTGTTTCTGTTGAAAGACAGCTACTTGGTAAAGGAATGTGTGCTAGAGCTTCTGTTAATGAATGGGGAGCTCCGAGGATGCTGCGAGCAGCGAGGTGAAGGCCAGGGAGAACCTCTCAAGACTAGGGAAAACTAGAGCAGGATTTTAAATGCCCAGCAATGCGGACAGGGAGTTTCTCAGAATAGTCGCCGAGCTCAGCCCCATGGGCTCTGCCAAGCTGCTGAGCTGAATGGAGCACAGAGGAATTTGTGCTATGCTAACCCAGTGTTTGGGTGACTGAGAGGGTTAATGAATTAAGCTTACAATGAGAAGAATTCAGGGCTTGTAAATCAATCATCCAAACGGCACAGAGGGGTATAGTTAAGAGGCTTTCCTTTAAAGATGAATTTCTTGGCAGCTTCGAGTGCCAGAGCAGACCAGCTGTATTACCTCACGTTGCCTTTTGGGCAGATGGGAACCCAGAATAAATGTAACTCCACGCCCTGTTGCATGATGCTTCTTGTCCAGTTGAGTTTTCTAAAAGAGCTAAATGGAATAAGGGATAAAGAGAGACTTGTGGTCTTTAGGAATAAAATCCATGGTCAGTTAAGTGCTCACAGCCACAGGCGCTTGCTGCGAGTGCAGGATTACAGCTGGAGCAGGCCCAGGACTCACCCCTGACATGACCACCCAGACGCTGGCTTTAGAGCTTCATTGTCTTGAAGCAGAAGGCAGTGGTGCTCTCTGATACCAGAGCAGGAGGAAGCGCTGTTTCTGTCGGGCTCCTGCCAAGAGAAACAGCGCAGGTAGAGGCACCGGGAGCACACCCTGCCCTGCCCTCTCCCACCCTGCACGGCCCTGTCCTGGCTGAAAGAAGCTGTACATGTACAGCCCAGCCTGGGCAGGCAGGGCAGAAGCTTTTTCTCTCCCCGTCCGTGCTAAGAAGGCTCTGCCAGGGGTTGCAGTGCACGGGGCAGTGTGCCATCCCACTACACGTGCTGCCCCGCAGCGCTGCGTGCTTTTATACCAGGGCTAATAAGTTCCCATTTTGACCACTGCTTGCCACAGTGACCAAGCTTTTCCTGAGACTGTGAGTGTACCTCAGTCTCAACCTGAAATCTTCTTTCCCGTTTGCAGGTTCTGCTTTTTCAAATTCCCTCCTTTGTGCCCGTGACGATGGCCAAAGCCTTTGCAATTCTGGGGCCTGGCTGCCGCAGATGAATAAAGAAAAACTGGCTGCGTTCACCCCTTCAGAGCCTGTGTTGTGGCAGGGTCATGGTCATGGTAGTGTCAGTTTTTGAAGTGAAATTTATTCTTTTTTTGGCTGAAAAGAATTTACACTGTCCTGGGGCAGGCTTCCTGGAACACAGCAAGGGCAGAGGGTCGCCAGCACCATATCATCGGGTCGAAACATGTGTGTTCCTGATCAGGAGGGAAGAGTGACCGTGTCTTTCTGCAGGGTTATGCAGAGAACAGGCACCCACCTCTCACCATCAGATCTTAAAGTATCCCCAAGATTTAAACCACATTTTTCCTTGACCCAGTATTGAAAGTTCCTGTCCCACAAATAGGTGTTTTTCCCTGATTCCTTTGGTGGTGGCATAAGCGAAGCAACAATCCTGACTGCTGCAAATGGGAGCCAGGCCAGTGGGGACGGGGCACTTTCACTGTTGCTCTTATGCCATAGGGTCCATCTGCTGGTGAGAAACAACAGCACATGATTTCTGTAAAGTCCATCTGTGTCAAGATGTGCCTTTTCGTCTAAGACTGGATTCAACCTGACACAAAGCTTCCTTTTTGTGAAAGCAGGGTTGACTGAGGCTTTCTTGTCTTTCTCTGTAGATCTGGTGGTGTACTGTGAAGCCTTTCTGACCACATACAGGACATTTATTACCCCTGAAGACCTCATCAAGAAGCTGCAATACAGATATCCTTTTGCACAAGTGGCGGTGCACCACTGCCAGGAATCAGAGCCAAGCACTGATTGTGGAGGGAGTTGGTGGCAAGTTGTTTGGTCAAAAACCTGCTGTAAACGTGGTCCGTAATGTGCTTGCCCTGGAGGTGTCCCAAGCAGGACTTCCTTCACCTCTGCACCCTGCAAATGGGAAATGCTGCTGGGCAGGTCCGGGCAGGGTGGAGTACCGGACCTGAGAGTAGCATCCTGCAGGCCCTGGCAAGGGAGAAGAGCGGCTCAGATTTTGTGTACATCACTGGGGAATTGGTCGTTTGTTTGGGACATCTCATTTGTAGAATGTGGATCGCTCTTCCTTCCGCAGGGGCCGTCAGGTTTGCCTGCTTTGGCAGAGGTAGCTCAATACTGGAGAAGACTAAACCAGCAAGACCTATTCTTTCTGTTACGGCAAGAAATGCAGCACAGAAGATGCTGTCCTCTTAGCCTCCCAGTTCTGAACTGAGCTTGTAACCGCTAACGAGGCAGGGTGAGCATTAGCATTGCTGGCAGAGTATGGAGAAGGCTTCTTGCCGAGCACCCTGCCTGCGGTTCCTTCCCCTTGGCTCCCTTCCCGTGGCTCCCTTCGCCATCAGCTGAGCGGGTCAGTGTCTCGGGGTTCAGGCAGTGCAAAGGGCCTCGTGGGCTTTGGTCCTCCACGCGCACGTCAAGGGGAGCCTGACGTCACCCTGTCCTGCGTGGTGGCTCATCACTGCCATCTGCAGCAGAGCCGGTGCTCCCCTTGCTCCTGCGGGGATCGGTGTGGCCAAGGACACGGCAAATCTCACTGCGGAGCGGTTGTCAGTGAAAATACTGGCTGGGGCATTGCTGCAGGCCCCTGTCAATACCTGACTTACTGATAACCTTTTTCTCTTTCCCTTTGTCCACCCGGCAGAAGCTTTTTTCAGCCTGTCCTGTCTCCCCTGCCACCGTTCTCCTTGCAGCAAATTGGCCAGGGAGGAAGGTAGAGGTGACATCTGAGATCTGTTGAGACCAGATGTCCCAGACCAGTGGGGGAGATCACAGCAGAGGAGTGCTGCTCATTAAATTCCACCTTAGAGAGAACAGTTTCAGGGTACATCTGCTCTTCTAGCATCAATTCTGGGAGGTGTAAGAACCTCCTCACACCCCTGCTACCTCCAGCTGCTGGCAGCTTAATACCATGTTAATTAGAGCCATATCGGTGTCCCTTATCTCTTGGAAATTGAACACCAGTTTCAGTTAAGACTGAAAAGTACACCAGTCTAATGCTCTGGTGCTGCTCTGACCACACTAAGTTGATTCTTTAATTTGCAACCACATATGAGAAGTTTTGCCACTTCCCAGACAC
Source organism: Tringa tobata (assembly GCA_033628505.1). Taxonomy (NCBI): domain Eukaryota; kingdom Metazoa; phylum Chordata; class Aves; order Charadriiformes; family Scolopacidae; genus Tringa; species Tringa tobata. The sequence continues at coordinate 1,290,362 of JAHREE010000453.1, forward strand.
GTTTAAGAAGCGAGTCAGTAAGAACACCTTCTTCCTGCTGGTGAGAGTGGTGGATGAGCTGTGGTGAGTTGCCTTCTTTGTCTCGGGATGGGAGATGTGGGGTCAGTAACAATACAAAAGTTTGGCAGATATGAAGATTTGTTGTTTAATTCTCATCTATAATGAGGGCTGAAATCCTCTACCCCGACCAGGCAGACATCTATAGTGCTGAACCCTCTTGTTCTGCAGGTTCTCGTGTCCTGTCTCTGTCAGTGATTTTAAAATAATTATTAAAAGGGGCATCTGTAAGAAGAGAAGAGCTGGGAAGGGGAGGAATTTAAGTCATTCGATTCTGCTTGTGGGAAGGAGCAACAAGGCTGGGTACAGATACAAACTCTGTAGCCCAGAGTTGTAGCTCTGATGCCTTCCCTGGGTTTTCCATCTTTCAGCTTAGTGGAGCTGACGGAGGAAATTCTCAAGCTGCTGATGGACCTGGTCTTCCGACTGGTCTGCAACGGGGAGCTGAGCCTCGCCAGAGTGTTGCGCAGGAATGTCCTTGATAAAGTGGATCAGAAGAAAATGCTGAGCTACACCAACTCCATCAAACCTCTTGCAGCCCGTGGGGTGGCAGCCAGGTGAGGAAGGATGCACAAAGCCATATCTTGGTCCTTTGAGAGACAGGGCGTCCCTTTCTTGTAGACACAAGAGCTTTTTCAGTCCAAAATACAAGAAAGGAAAGACAACAGGTCACTTTTTCTTAGTCTTTATCCTTCCTCCTTGTTTCCTACAGGCCAGGGACTCTGCATGATTTCCACAGTCATGAAATAGCCGAGCAGCTGACCCTCCTGGATGCTGAACTCTTCTATAAAATTGAGGTACAGAGATGAGGATGGGGAAAGGGTGATGGGAGGGGTATGAACGTGTACCCTCTGTGATCTCTGGTGTTCCCTGCCAGTTCTCCAAGCACATCTGTTGGCTTCTAGGAGACAGCTGAACTTGTGTCAGCAAATGACTGTGACCACAGGCTGTGGGAGGGAGAAATCCCATTTTAATGTGTGGCGTTTTCCCACCCCCCACCTGCTCTTCTTCCTCGGCAGATCCCAGAAGTTTTGCTTTGGGCAAAGGAGCAAAATGAAGAGAAGAGCCCCAACCTGACGCAGTTCACAGAGCACTTTAATAACATGTCCTACTGGTAAGGAGCAACTGTGGCACTGAACTGTGCACTGGTCCCCTTGTTACAAGCAGGATAATGTGTATTTTTGGCAGTTTCGCAGGACACTTACTGAAGACCCCAGGGCATAAAAGAAAGAAAATCAGGAAGCTCTTGAAAAGCGCTGTAACCCAGAGGAATTATTGTCAGTTCTCTTGAGCCCTTCAAACACACATTCCCCTTGCAAATAAATGCACTCTGTGAGGGGTTATTGTGGTCATCCTTGGAATTACTCTTTGTTGTGGATTAGTGTGCTCCCTTTAAGTTGGAAGCATCGTGAACTTTTCAGTAGTGTTGATTCATCCTTATTAGTTAGCAATTTTATAAATGAAACAAGAAAACTGAAATCTGCTTCAGTGGTTTTATCTTTCTTGGGTTTTTTTTCTCTTCCTTCTTCCAGGGTCCGTTCAATAATTATGCTACAAGAGAAAGCCCAAGACCGAGAGAGGCTGCTCCTTAAATTCATAAAGATTATGAAGGTATGAGCTTGGCTTTTGCGGTGAATCACACACACTGCTCCTTAAAGGAGCAGGGGAATGGGACCTTCTTGGTTGGTAAAGCTGTTTGATGCTAGAAAGCTTTTCAGATCTGTAGAGTAACTGGTGTATCCTTCCTCTTCACAGCACTTACGAAAGCTGAATAATTTTAATTCCTATCTGGCCATTCTTTCTGCACTGGATTCTGCACCCATCCGAAGGCTGGAGTGGCAGAAACAAACCTCAGAGGTGAGGGAGGAGCAGCAAGAGCTGTCACCTTCAGGGGAAAAAGAGAGCTGTGGTTAGGGGATGGGAGAGCTGGTGGATTTAACAGCTCAGCAATGTCCCAGGGTGGAGGGATGGTGAAGAATAGCTCCCCAGTGGGTAAAATGCCAGGGTGTTGGAAGCCTGCAGTGTGGCTGGGCATTCTGACAGCTACATGAGTGCCAGTGCAGTCACGGGTGAGAACAGCCACCTCCTCCTCCTCCTCCCTGCAAATTGAAGGCTTGGTGAGGCTGAAGGCAGCAAGGCTCTGTGTATCTGCACTCGGGATCAGGCTGAGTAAATCAGTTGGAGGTGTTTGCAGGATGGCACTAGCTCCCTGGCCTGAGTAGCTCTCTGGGGAGATGTTACAAAGAAAACAGGTTTGCAGCAGTGGTGCCAACGTGGGCTTTGTGTCCTGCAGGGCCTGGCAGAGTACTGCACGCTGATCGACAGCTCCTCGTCCTTCCGCGCCTACCGAGCAGCTCTGGCTGATGTGGAGCCTCCCTGCATACCCTACCTGTGAGTTGGGAGTTTCTTTCCTCTGCCATAACTTCCCCACGTGCAAAAGGTCCCTTCCCTTAAAGGACTTCTCAGCAGCTTCTGCTCAGCTCAGCGCTTGCCTTTTGCCCCGTGTGAGACAGCAAAGTGCCACACCAACCCACACGCCCTTTCTGGAGCAATTTGTCCTGTAGCAGAAGAAAGCAGGGGGACAGCTGTTGTGCACAAAAGCAAGAAAGCTTTTGTGAATTGACTATGGCAAAGGAGAGAGCAAGTGCCTGGATCTTTAGTTGATACTTTTTAACTAGAGTTTCTTTGGGGTCTGTGTGCAGCAAGACAAGTTTTCCAATGGAACACACAGCTTCGAGCTCCTGCTTGGATGGCTCTGGTTCTGGTGACTGCAAGAGCTGGTAAATGAGGAGCCTGCCTGGTCACACGTGCTGCTTCTTCCTGTCTCTGAATGAAAGGTTGAAGCCATTGCCCTTCTCTGTAAGGACCTTCCGATCTAGATACCAGATTTGCTCTGGGTTTACACCAGGAAAACTTCTGGTCTTGCTTTCTTCCACGGAAAGAAAGAGTTCCATAGGAGGAGGCTGCGGAGGTATATGGTATCTCCTCCTGTGGGGGAACACAGCGGGACTGTGCAGAGCCATGGCTGAGCCAAGGGGACAGGGGGAGGAAGGGAATACAGACCCCCTTATTAGCAAAACCTCAATGTGAGGGAAACCCTCTCGCACACAGCTGGCAGGAAGGTTTAACCCCTGGCAGGCACTTCACATTGCAACCTTATTCCAGCCTGGTCCTCCTTCCCATGGAGGGTGACAGAGCAACCTCAGCGCCCATCATGTGACTGTGAGTGCTTCACCTCTGAGGTCCCTCAGCACGGTGGGCACCTCGCACCTCAACGCTGCTGGATCTGCTGCCAGGGAGACGTTCCCCTCCAGTTTAAAGTTGCAACGCTGATGGTGGCAGCAGCGGGAGGCCATTAGGTTGCCCGTGGCTGCCTTTGGCTGGCTGTCCTGCCCCTGTGTGACTGACCTCTGTACTTGTTTGCCTACTCCCTGTTACCCCTTTCTCTCTTTCAGAGGCCTGATTCTGCAGGACCTGACCTTTGTTCATCTGGGAAACCCTGATTACATCGACAGCAAAGTGAACTTTTCCAAGCGCTGGCAGCAGTTTAACATCCTGGACAGCATGAGGTGCTTCCAACAAATGTAAGTGCAGCAACAGCAGGGCCAGAGCTGGCTTGGAGGCACCACAGTGGGGATTGGTGTGGTGGGGAGGGTCGTGGAAGGGGAAGGAGTCTGAAGTCAAAGCATCATGATGGAAATGCAAGGAGACCAGGGAACAACAGGGCTTTGGTCACAGTCCCCTTCCCTCTCTAGGGAAGCTGTGAAAGCGTTTTTCCTATATTAGTTTTGCAATCCAGTGCAGCAAAGTTTTCCCACCACTGTCTGTCAGACCAGAGTTTTTCCTCCAGGTCTTGCTGTCGCTGGTTCCTGTCTCCTCTAGATCATGGAGAGGTTTCTTCAATGCAGAGCAGCAGATCTAACTGCTGATTTCACTGTGACACGGTCTTTTTTTTCCCCAGTTCAGCAGTGGGCATGATGGGTTTTCCCCTTTTTGGTGTCACACCACGGCCACGAGTATTGGACTCGGGTAATGGAGACCCCCCAGGGCTGGGTGTCCCTTAGAGCAGGTGGGGGTGGCTGGAGGTTGGGAGATGTTCCCCAGGTAGCCCCTTGTTTAACTGCCACCCTGCTCTGTGGTTTTCCAGACATTACGACATCAAAAGAAACGACGACATAGTGTCATTCTTCAACGATTTCAGCGACCACCTGGCTGAGGAGGCCCTGTGGGAACTGTCCCTCAAAATCAAACCTCGGAACATTACGAGGCGGAAAACAGACCGAGAAGAGAAAACCTAGGAGGAGGGGTGGTGCGAGGCGAGGAGAATTGCTCCGCAGACGCACCGAGGGCAGCTCTGAGACTGGAGTTCCATGTTTGTACCCGTTACCGGCCGACGCACCCTCCCTCCCAGCTGGCAGCGGTCCCTGGGTGCGCGAACATCGGGGCCGTCGCGGGCGAGAAGCGATGGCCACCGAGGGCAGAGATCGGCCGGTGCTCGCCGCACGCGCCCTCCTCCTCCTCCCGTCCCTCTGTGCCATGAATCAGCTTTAAACCCCGGGGAGAGAGAGAGAGAGCGTTGTGGAAGGAGGGTCCCAGGCAAGCCCGTTACCGGTTTGCTGGCCAATTCCAGCTGGGAATACCCGGGTTTTTGTTTTCATCCACAAAAAGGAGGGGTCAGCGAGAGCTCGGCACCCACAGACGTGTCTCCGGAGCGGTGCTCGGCGGGCAGCAGCCGTGGAAGCCAAGGGTTTGAGCCTCCCCTCCATTGCCACCTCGAAACGTGTTCGTCCCCAGGAGATGAGGATGAGGAGTCTCCCAGAGAGGAGCTCTGCTTTCGGAGAGCTGCTTGTGTTTACAGGGGTCTTCGGTTTACCCCAGATCTCTCGCGCCTTCTTCACGGGAGGAAGGCACCGGTCGTAGATACGGAAAAAGGCACTGAAAATGTGGGCAGGGACCCGCCATCTCCAGTCATGGCATCCCCCTCCTCCTCTCAGATCTCGTTATTTAAGCAGCGGTAATCCCTCCCCACCCTGGAAGCATTGACTACCCGAGGTACCGCGGTTCACTTGGCCTGTGGACCCGTATCTTTTAGTGATGGTACTAGCTTTTGCACAGGAAATGCTGTAGTATACGAGACTGTAAATATTAGTGTTTAGAATCCATTGGAGATTTTTTTTTTGATGCATGTCTGAGTACCGATGGGTTTATAGGAAAAAAAAAAAAAAAAAAAGAAGAAAAGTGCAGAACATTATGTATAAAATTCACAACCAGTGACAATGTTGTTCCAAGTGCTGGAAGAAAGGGGGCTCAGGCTGGGTGCTGGCAGCGGAGCGGGCGCAGGGGCCGGGCAAAGGAGCCAGCAGGTCCCGTTCTGGGGCTGGAAATGGGAACTGGGAAGGAGCCCTGTGCCCAGCCGAGCCCCCCCATCCCCTCCATCCTGCTCCTCTCTCCTCTCACTGTTGCCAAATGGATTTTTTCGGGGGGGGTGTCCCCATCCGCTGACCCTTGGTGCTGTGATTTGTGATCCCCGCTTTGGCAGGAGCCCCAGCAGGTCCCTGTCCCCAGGTCCCCCGTCCCTCGGTGCCAGAGCCAGCAGGGCAGGGGCAACCCAGGGGGGGGCAGGAAGGTGTCTCATTTCCCACACACGTAGTGTTAACCCCAATCTGTTCGGTGTGCCTTATTCAGCCCCTCTGTCCCCTCTCCGTGTCCCTCCCGTGGCACCCTCCCTAGTGCAGCCCCAGCCAGGCCATTTCACCTCCCTCCCCTCTGTCCTGGTCCCAGGGTTTACAGTGTGGATGGATCCTGGCTCTGAGCCTACGCTGTAAGTTTTAGCAGCCCAGGGGGGCCTTTCTCAGCGCTGTGTTGGGTGGTCAAAGGTTTTTAGAGTTCTGTCTAACAAAATCCTGCGGGTTTAAGGCAGCGGCTTGCGAGGGATCCAGACGGGGTGTTTCGCAGAGCATCCTTAACTGATTTCTCAGCAGCAGCTCCGTGTTTGCTAAAGCCTCTGTTTGTTCTGGGTGAATCAGAGTTGCAAGCACTTCCTTCTACAAACAGATTGCAAAGCCTTAGCTGGCTCCTGCAGGCGGCAGCTCTGCCTGACGGGCGGCAGGAGGCAGCGACAGCAGCGTTCCCTCTTTGTGGGATTATACCCAGCTCCATTATTCTCCTGAACCTACAGGCACGGGGCTTGCACAGCGACCAAATGCTGAAGTGCAGAGAGACCCCCCCCTGCCCACAAGGGCATCTTCTGGGGAAGGAGAGCGTGAGGCCCAACAGCAGCTGGTGCTGTGCAGCCCCAGAGCAGGCGGAGGGGGATCTGCCTGTGCTGAGACGCAGCGTCCGAGCCAGAACACTTCAAAAACTGGTTTATTTTTGTGGCACTAAGGGCACTGCAGCCGTGTGTCGTGTCCGGCCAAGGCTTTGCAATCCCCGTAGGTTTCCCAGCGTTCCATGCAGGGAATAATGCTTGTGTTTTCCTGCGTAAATAAGATTTTTTTAAAAAAAAAGCAAACCCAACCTGACGAGACTGTGAAATGGCAAATATGCCCCGTGTCTGGCACGGCTTCCCCCCGGCCGGCCCCGAGCGCCTCCCCGGGTGCTGTGCTCTGCCACAGGCTCTGCCGAGGAGCGTTGTGTGCGGTGACAGCACTGAAACCACAGCCCCTCGCCCCACTTTCCCTGTGGGGGGCTGAGGGGGTGCAGCGTTTGTGGGGCTCAATGCCACGTAGGGAGAGGAGGGTGCACCTTGTCCCAGCCCCGCCGGGGTTCTCGCCTCCTCTCCACGTTCCAGGTTCTTCCTGTGCTTGAAACCACGAGCCCTCTTAGCATCAAAGAGGGGGGCTCGCTCCCTGCTCCCCACCAGCCCCCCCAAGGCTGGAGGCTCAGTGTGGGGACGGGGGGGTTGTGTGTCTGGTGCAGTGGGGCTGAGCTCCCCGGCTTCCCCCCCCCCCTTCCTTCTCCCCATTGCCGAGCAGGGTG
>JAHREE010000453.1:1327121-1375486 GCA_033628505.1 Tringa tobata
CTGGCGCCTGTTATAAATGAATTCTTGTTCACAAATGCATCTTTCTGACACGGGAACTGGGCTGCATGTTCTCTCCGACATCACCTGGGCTGCAAGGAATTCACCTCTGCTTAAACCCAGGCAGAAGCAAAACGGGAGGTTAAAACAAAACGCAAGGGAACAGGCTCCTGGCATGCAGCGGTGCTGGCGTGGGAGTGAAGACAACAGCCTGCCAAACAAAGGTGAGACGTAGCAAAAATGCTAGGCTCATTTTATTTTTAATTTTTTCTTTTTTTTTTAATATATATCTATAAATACACAGGAACCACAGGGCAGCTTGTAGCTTTGCAGCGTTTCTCGCAAGGAAACGGTGAAATGGAGCGCCTCCGCGTGAACACGAGCACGGATGGAGGTCAATGGGCTGCAAAAACATCCAGAGATACTGACCACGGAAGGGCTGCCAGTTATGGAACATCAACATTAATACCGGTGACTGTGCTGCTTCCACTTGTCATTTTAAAATATACTGCAGCACTTTTTTTTTATTAATTTTTTAATTAAGAGCTAAAAAGCAGGGTGAACTGGAGCAGCACCCAATGCAGCTGCCAGGCCATGAATCACTGCGTATGAGAGAACTCACTACACACCTGGCTCAGACCTTCAGCTGAAGAAAAAGCAGCGAAGTCAGCCTCTGAATATCTCTGCTCCACCCATTGTTGCTGAAAATGTGGATTCCACTTTTCCCTCCCACTGCACCTTTCCTAGCAGAAGGAGCCTGCAGTTTGGTAGCCGATTTCCAGTCAAAGCAAAAGCAACTTGCAAAAGGAATAGATCATTAGGGCCCGACTGTTCAGCAGTGGAGACGGCAAGCAGAATTATCCCCGAATAAACCGTATCCACGTTCTATACATCTCCATTCTCCTCTTCCCCAAGCTGAATTAGTATCAGCACCCCTGGCATTTCTGCACCTTGAGGATCAGCGACTATTTTGAGTCAAGAGCACCACAAACTGCACTAGCCTTGTACCAGCTTTAAACAAACAAACAAAAATAGAAGCGAGAGAAGAAGGATATTGCACCTAAGAAATCTGGGCTCTAAAACTGCTTTCCATCACACAAAACTCCATGAAGTGAGAGTCTTGCCAACTGCAGCTGACAGTCACGCAAAGGTGAGGAATGGAATGAAGCTCACATGCATTTCTTGGCCTTTCCTGCACAGAATAATTCAGACATAATATATAAATAGAGCAGTGAAACAATTACTTTTTCACCTAGACCTACAACATCAAATACGTATAAATAAATTCTAGTGTTTTATTCTGTTGGGGGAAGGAATGGAGGGGTTAAAAGAGAAAGAAGGGTGACCTTTTTCAACAGGAAGTATTGTAGTTCTGATGGCATTTACACCAGAGGGACTGCAATAACTCTTATCTAGCAATAACCCGGTTTCTCCAACACATTTGACCATTTTAAAGTCATATAGGTAGGAGGAAAGAGGTTAGTGTCTTTGTAAAGCTTAAGTAGTGTGTCTAGGGTGGGAAAGAGATGAGAAGAGGGGGGCTCGGATAAGTCTCTTTAGCCATTACAGTTAGATTCTGGGCTGGTATTAGCTAGGGCCAGCTGGGCAGAAGGATAATAAAAAAAAAAAAAAAGAGAGAGAAAAAACAGACAATTCTGTTGTTCATGATATTCCAAGGAAGAAAACAGAAAGGGAGGTGGGATGACCTACTAGTGGAGCAATCTTTGGAAAATGTTGGGAGCAGGACTAGCAGATGAGGATGCAGGTCTGGGAGCTGTCTGAAGGCTGGGGAAATACTTGTTGCTAAATCTCAAACCCTGTACTTTAAAGAGGACGCTAGAGAGATGCTGGCACACTCTGCTCTGAAGTTAAAAACCCATAAAACATGAGGAAAAAAAGAGCTTTTCTTTTTCTTAAAGTACCATCCTATCCCTTTCCCTTCGGGTTCTCTGCCATGGTCAATGGGGACACCTGTGGAGAGGGGACATCGCTATGTCTAAGTTAGTTTAGGTTTCTAAGCTCTTTAAAGCTACTGTATAAAATTCTTATTTATACCTAGCTTAAAACTTCAAATGCATCCCTAGAAAGTTATGAAGGATCTTTCCTAGAAAGGAGGGGAAAAAAAAGCTAACGAAGAAACATGAACACCTTTCAGATCCCTTCCCAAATACATTCTTTGTTCAAAATATCTTCTTTGGAACCACCACCAAATGACTTGCTGCCACCTAGCAGAGGCAGACGGCACAGCCAGTAGCAAGCTATCATCTCCTGCAGAAATGAAGTTTCCTTTCCCTCACTTCAGAGTGACCAGCCTACTTTACATTTTTGAAAGAGCTAAACAACACAAACCAAGTTAGCTGAAAGTAGCCGAGTTTACTTAAGACTACCATCAGCTGAAGGACTCCAAGCACTTTCAGGGACTTGTAAGTCCATCCTAAAATCTACAGACACACGCACGCACACACACGCACGTAAACTAAAACCAAACAACCAAAGAAATAAAACCCCAACCCCCTCCCATTGGAACCTTCCTTTCATAGATCATCAAATATCAGTAAGAAAGCGTAAGGTGGTGACACTGCATACACACTATATGCAACTGCATGAAAAGTAAAGAACCCTTTGCTGTTCATCTGGGGAAGTTGAGTAAAAGGATAATTCCCAATTGCCTCTGTAACCATGCGCTTCCAACACAAAAAAGGAGGTTCCAAGTGTGCTAAAACAGCTGCTCTGCTGAGGGCCTCCCTTACCAATGCATTTCTATGCAAATTTTACAAAAGGCCATGAGTTAGAGGAACAGAAAGCAAGATCTAGAGAAAAAAAGGAGAAGAGCAAAGCTTAGGAGAGCAGCCCTAAGGGACGAACACAATATAGAACAAGTCTCAGGAGACACAAAGAATTAGAGCGGCCAAGGTAAGGAGCATAAGAGAGAGCATCACAACTACAAAAAGTAGTCCATACAGACCCGTTGGCTCTAGCCAACTCTTCTGACCCATGTGTGCTAAGGAGATTTTTTTCTTAACAGATTTTACATTTCGCAAATCTATGATTTACATTTTGTTGTGTGTTTGGCAGTTACTAAAAAAAATCCCAAACCCACAAACAAAACCAAAACCTAGATCCAGATGAACTTGCAACAGAAATTTGGTGGTTTTTTTTTTTTCCTTAAAACGAAAATGCCACATTTTGTTGTGCACAGGGCACCCCAAAGCTACAAGTGGTGCAAGTTACAAGATTAACGCACTGATCTAGTATATACCTTTAGTACACATTTACTTCTAATGCAAGCACTGCTTCTAGCTTAAAACAAAAATACTGAACAATTAATGAATGCTGTAACTGTCCTGTTTTTTTTTTTTAAATCAAATAATCTGAAAGGCTAAATCATCTGGGGGGAAATATACCCAAACTCACTCAATTTAAAAGAGTAATGATTCTCAACATAGCACAGAACCATATATAAAACTAAGCATAATTTTGTCGGAACATAATTTTAGCTGAAGGGAATTATTTTCTGGAAGCAGAAAGAAGGGGGCGGGAAATAAAAGAACATATAAAAGTTCTGCTATAAACAAAGATATAGCTTTTTTGTAAAAACCTCAGCTGCCTTTAAAATGAAAAACCTCAAACTAACCCCTCTCCCCCAGTTGCCACTCTGCTGAGACAGAAGTAGGGAAGGAGAAGGATGGGCTTTGCCAAGTGAACGATCACAGCTACCTGTGGATGGGGCATGGGAGGGGGGAAAATAAAAGAAATAAAATGGCTCGAGCCACTTAAAAGTCACATGGTTGGTTTGTTTTAAAGCAAGCAGGTCAATGTCATATCCACTGTTTCAAGCTGCTTTGTGGGGAGAGGGGCTCGGATGATGTCACTGTAGTCAGTCAATGTGGGGCAGGGAGTAGATCCGGCGAGATTTTCAGGAGATCCAGTGGGCTCCAGTCTAAGCTGCAGTGCCCCTCAGGCAGCAGGACCAGCTGGGCATCAGAGGTGCTCCTAGGCCTTGCTTTCCTCCACTTTGACTGCCTGAGGTTTGATAGCTCCCGTGCGCACTGGCTTCATCTGGTTTGTGGAGGCTGTTTCTTGCAGCTTTACTGCTCCCAGGTTGGCTTTATTTTCATCCACCCGCTGCTTTGCCTTTTGACATACAGAAACAAAGCATTAGCTAGCACAGAGACCTCAAGGCAGATATAAAACTGTGACTATCATTCATGCAAGACATCAAACTTGCTCCAGAATCAGGTATTCTATTCTGTCACAGTTTGCTGTCCTGAAACACCTCACCTGTAAGGATCTCAAAGTGTCTCACAAGCCCGGCAATGCAAATAACCCATAAAAACTCAACAAACACCAACAGGCAATCCCCTAATCTCTCCTGACTTTCAAATCACGGAGCGTTACTCAGTATAACACCCACCCACCCCCTCTGCAGGGAAAATAACAGCTCCCACATAGAGCTTCAGTACACAGGCCGTTCTTCCACCCCTCTTAAGTCCAAGGCACAGACACGACAGTACAGAAGAGCAGATACTGTTGGGTCAAACAAGTACTGATCTACACTACCTGCTGTACATAGTGTCCTTGCACAGAGCCCATACTAACTGCTGGTCCAGCCGGCTTCCCGCTTGGGCTGGCGGAGCTAGGCCTGGAAATCGAAGAGTCGACAATATTCATGGAGTAAATTCTACAATGGAATGAGAACCTTATTCACGTGTGAAAGAAAAAAAAAGAAAAAAAAAAAAGACAGCAGAAAGCAACAGTATAGAGGGCACCAGACTGTTCTGTGCAGATCAGTGGGCTGCCCAACCCAAAAGACAACACACGGATAGGTTTGGAGAAAAAAATAATGTAACTGCATGTCCCAAAAGGCTCAATGACCTCAAGGTTTGGTACGTCTAGACACTGGCACCTCTCATCTTGAGAGGACCGTGCTGGAACACGATTCTCAAATTTTCCACCTTAACAAAGAACGCACAAAAGCACAGACCAATTCCGATTTCTTTCGGACTCAGTAAACAAATAACTTTATGCACTTCCCACAAGCACAAAGGGCCAAGTCAGATGCACACTGGCCCACACCCAAAAATGAAAGCTGTGATCGTGGATTTTGATACAGGTATTTGGAGTACAGTAAGCACATTCTACACATGAAAACTCAAGTGAATCCTGTACAGGGATGATGCATGCATCGTGTCACTGCAAAAGGGGAACACCATTTCTTCCCCATTCTGACTACAGAGGCCAAGTTCTGTAAAGATTTTACCTGTACGTGTGTGGTGCTGGTACAGACCCTCCGGACGACATATTCTGTTTACCATCGGAGAAATGAAACCCTTTCATTTCCATCTGGGAGGACTACAGGGAAAACGAGTGAGAGAGAGAGTATCATCGTCGCGTTCACAAATCACTCACTACATATTAACACAAGCCAAATCTTTGCCCTTCTACCCACTGTGCCCATTAAAAGAAGAAACATTTTTCAGGTGAAGAAAGTGAGGCTTGTAAGTGAAATAATCCGCTTGTATTAAACCAACAAGCCAGCAGCACAAGCAAATACAGAACCTGGAAATTTAACTGCTGTGCTCTCTCTCCCCTACAATAGACAAACTTATGATACGAATCCATCAAACCAGACATGACATTAATATACCTACTCAAATGGACAAGCTTCACAACAGTGTGAAATATCTGGGCAGTATTCCAACTGTGTCTGGAGCTCACCACCCCTCAAGCACTCTGGGGAAACCTGTGTAAACATGTAATAAAACTGGAGACTCCAAACTGGATCAAGGCAGGATGTGGCTCCCTGGAAACAGAATGATGACCAGCAACAAAACCTGAAGAACTGCTGGCCTGTGCTTTGGAGATGAGGGGAAAAGGGCTCCTTCAATTTAACACCAATCCTCGGCTTTGATATTTAAGGATCCCAAACAAGCCAGTCTCCCCTTTAACAAGCAAGATCAAGGGGCGAAACTTCAATGCAGGAGGGATTAATGAATGCCGAGAGGAGCACGCAGGAGTTAATCCTTACCTCCCTGCTGGTAGCAAGAACAGAAGGCTGGGATCCAGGCGGGAGGATTCTTCGGGGAGCTCCTACAGGCAGGTTTTGCCCCTGGGGGAGCTGGATGGACTGTGGTAGAATGAGGGGCTGCTGGCCAGAGCCGTAGCGGGGCAGAGGAAGCTGGGAGCCAGGCACAGGCATTGTGAGCTGTGAGATAAGGACATGTAGTTACTTAACGGCAGTAACAGTCTTGTGTTTGACACTCTGTCTCCTAATACCCTGAAAGCACAGCATTGCTAAAAGGAAGCTCACAAACAGTGCAGCCTGGCACAGAATAAATGCAAATCAGTGTAACAGAGAGACTTTCACACTGAAACGCATGTTCTGGTAGTGCTGCCAACACCCTATCAGCTGGGCTTTTCACATGGCATCAAATTAACATAACTGCACCCAGACACAGGGCTTTCCTCCTTGCCTACAGCCTTCATCCAGTTCTTCAGTCTTCCTCATGGTCACTGCACGAGTGTGTTTTCTCTTGAAACGATGGCAATGTCAGACAGCCCAGTGTCAAGCGCTTTATTCGCAGCTTTGATACCCAAATCAGAAAGTCTGCTACACATTCATGCCAAAGCAATGTGGGAACTGGACCTCTAGAGAAAGTGATGGTGACCTCAGCATTATGTTCTGCAATGAGCTTCACACTGATGATGGTAATAATTAGGAGTAATTAAAAAAAAAAATGCAGTTCAGAACTCAAAAGCCTCCTGTTCTCTCTGATTCATCTGGCAGTTCTCACAATTGCTGTATCTGGGAGGTTCTATGACGCCACTTTGTAGTAAATAAATAAAAAATAAATCTAAGGCTGAAACAAGAGACCAAATTACTAGCTTATGATGGATATAGCATTTCTTCAGATATTTAGTTTGCCTCACTGTATTTTCCCCAGCTAAGTTAATTTCAAGATTAGTTCTTTATTTTTAAAACCAGTCACAACGTAAAAATCTCACTTTAAACAAAAAATAAACCTGAACATGCTGCACTAAATAAACGTAAGATGAGTTTAATACAAGTATCAAACTTCTCCAGAGAATCAGAACACGTGTCCACAGTAGGATTCAATGTCTTTATCCGAACCATGCTTTATGAAAAGATTTTCAACAATGAAATTCTTGTTAAGAGGATGCCAAACAGATCAGCAGAAGTTGTAAGAAAGACCTAGATAACAAACTGAGGAGACAGATGAGCTTTTAATAGAAGGCCCTAGTTACCCTGGAAGCCAAGTTCAATCTGGAGACAGTTGTGATTCGGCTCTCAGAAGAGGTACTTTTAGGACAACTATTGCATCAGGGCTTCCTATGCAGGAAACACTGCAAGGTTTGATCTGCATAAAACATCTATATTGAGGGCGAGGACTTCCAAGTTACAAAATGGCATCTCAGCAGGGACAGACAAGTAATTAGTAAGAATCTCATTAAATAAGGTGCTGCATGTTTGAAACCATGGTTCATGGAACAGAGCCTCTTGGGGAATTCTTTTGCCTCTTTACAAAGAGCTTTGTTCACCCAAACACATGACTCTGCACAAAAACCAGTTTGAACCTGGTCTCAGAAACAAGTGGCTGTGAAAAAGCCTGGAGAAGGGAGTGGCTTGCAAGCCCTGCTCCTAACCTGTGTAAGCTGAGAGTCCATCATCTGGGAAGCTCCCATACCAGCCGCCTGGTTTATCTGGCCTTCGTAAACCAGTGTCTGGCTTCCGTTCATGGGCTGATAGGGCGACCCAGACTGGGTTTTCACCACCTCCAAGGGCTGCATGCCTGGGAAGGCGGAATACGGAGGCTTCAGAGCAGTGCCTCCTGTCAGGACCATGGTGCTGGGCTGAGACAGACTGGGGTGCATATACACCTGAGACCTGGAGAAGAAAATAAACTCAAGTCATTACACGGAAAACCTTTGGAGATGATACACACATGCTCTGCCAAACCATATCTACCCTGCCGTCAGCAAGCAGTTCTCAGACTCTACTAAACCGACAGCTTAGAAATAAGCTGTGATGCTACTTTCTGTTTTAGCTACAGGGCTTTTTACTTCCACTTTTAAGCTTGTACAACCATGTCCTTGTGTTGTAGGAATATTCAACAGAATAGCATCGTGTCCTATCCAAAATTTATATATCAGTATTCTGCATAATAAACTCTGGATTAGCAGTAAGGGAGGATTCCAGTTACCAAAAGTTTTGCAAAGCAGAAAAGAATCAGAAGTTACAGTAAGCCAAAGAGAGTAAATTGTAAGCTCTGAGTTTCTCACTAATGAGTCTGCTTGCCAGCCCACAAACCTCTTTCTACATTTAAGATTTGCCTCACCATTTGAGAGGGCAGGCAGAGCAAGTGAATGTAATTTTTCAAGGATGATCTTTGCCATTGTTATAGAAAGAAACATGCTACAAAGAGTCTTATGTGCCTTGATATCTTTGCTCTCCACCCTGGCAACATTACTAGGGGAAGGAAGCAGTTGGCAAAGGGTAAGAGATGAGCATGGAGTATCTAATTAATATACATGGCCATAAGGAACAGAAGAGTTCAGAGCACGCAGCAATGGAAGCTGTTACCTGAAGGGCTGTATGGAGCTGTACATCTCTTGGGACTGGGAAACAGGCAGACCACCCCTCAGCCCAAGCTGAGCCTGGGCTTGTAAGGATGTGTGGAGGGAAATGGGAATCTGTTGAGCAGCAGCAGCCTGTAGAAGAAATTAAGATGACTGAGAGGTACAAGAGGACCCAGAAACTCTCCCAGACTGTTAAAACCCCACCATTTTCCTCTGTGAGTCAACCTGCCATGGCAATTAGCTATTCTGCGTCTTTACCAAGCCCCCGCATCTTTCCACAGAACAGCAAACACTGGCAGGGGAAAATACTGCACAGACACCCAAGCAGGAAGACCAGCGCCTGCGAGAGGCATTTGATGGACACACGAGGGGACCAACGTGCTCTACAGGCAGAACAGGCACTGGTAATCCCAGCTCTCACTTGCCTGCACTTTTACCTTGAAGGGGCTCTCTCCAATCCTATTGACACCCTGTTTGCTAAGGCTAGCGAAATTGCTCATCAGTACTGACTGGCTGTGAATTTACTGCAAGTCACTGCCTCACGCAGACACCTCAGCATCTGCTTCAGTTAAACCCAGTCCAAAGGCACTGGTACAAAAGGGAAAATTCTGCTCAATTCCCTTCAATTTCACTAACCTGTGAGACACCCACTGGGAAGCAGCATTCAAGGAACCTAAATGGAGCCACACCTAAGCTCCTCTGGGCTATCAGAGAAATAAACGACGCCTCATTTCTTAAATGCCACCCTGAAGGCTTCTTGAGAAACCACTAGCTAGTTGTATTTTCCCTTACCTGTTGGTAGCTTTGCTGCTGAGGTATTGTCTGAGGGACCAGGCGGGGCTGACTTGCAAACACGTGGCCATCCAGATACAGGGGTGGAATATGGTTACCTAAACACCAGGGAAGGCAGGCTGTAAATTCGAGGGGGAGACACAGGCACAGTACACTGCAGAGCCCTGCAGGTCAAGACTATTTCCTACGTCTCAGCAATCATTTCAGCAAGTCAACACAAATATGGTACCCACTCAGAAGAGCCTGTAAAGCTCCTAAGTTCACATACCAAAGCCAGCAGCCCACTTCCAGTAGCGGGCTTACAGAAAGGTATGATTAATTCTCAGTAAGAGGCTAAATGTAAACCCAGGTTTCCCACCTCCACAAAAAAAAAAAAAAGTCAGATACACTAACAGTTCAGGAATTGGTGAGCTGCACTCCAAACTGTTCCTAAATGCTAGAAATCTAATTTGCAATCACCTCATCTTTGCATCTGGGAGGGACAGGAAGAGCAAACCTGGTGTTTGAGACCTTAACTCAAGAGATCTAAAAGCCATATTCACTCCAAAGGTGGGAACAATTAGGAAGTGCCATGCCACTCCTGTGGTTCTTTGCAGATCTAATGGAACCACAGGATTTACCAGCAAAATAGTAGGGTGGAGGGGAAGTCACCTGACATGGAACAATCTGTTTTCCAAGTGGAAGCTAGGAAAGTCCCTACAGTGGCCAACTTGCTATCACTTCTGCCCAGCGTATTCCATTTGATCCTTGAATTGAGGAATGAGACAGATAGTGCATGCAGGAGAGGTCCTTTGGGACCCAGGAGTCAGAGAATCCAAGTACATTTCCCTTTTCCAGATGCTCTCCCTAATTGTACACACTACCTAACACGACCAAGCTTAAGCTTTCCCTCTAACTCAAGGATATCAACACCGTGACAATCTCCTGGAGTTCCACAAATTATAAGCAAGTTTTTATTATGTACAAAAAGCAGAGGTGCTCAGAACCTGTGATTTAAATAGCAAAACGAGCAGAGGAATGGTTGATATTGGGACTGTTGAAGTCTCTCAGCCATCGGTTTCTTCACTTCCCTTCTATTCTATTGAGCACACAGGGAAGGGTAAGCAGGATCTATTGAGACATCACAGAGACTTGCCGCTATACAGGGTAAGTCATCCTTGTGCTAAGTTTATGCCAGTCACACTCAAGTAACATTCTCCAAAGCTGGGAGATGGTCCCTCTTTCTATCTTGCCTCAATTGTTAAGAATCTGTTAAATACCAGCCAGTCAGTTACTTCACATGGAAGCTCTTCTCACCGTGCTCTTGTCTACTAGGATCTGAGGATGATTCCTAGATACCAACTAGACAATGCAAATACTGCTGCCGCAGTTTGCAGGTACCTGGAATAGATGCAGAAGGTGCTACGGACGCCACAGGCATAGGAGGCATTGAAACTCCACCAAAAGAGCTGTAGCTGACACCGTTGGAAGCTCCAACACTGGAAGGAGGCTGGATGCCTGAGCCTGCGCCTCCTGGGGAGTTCTGTTCTGGTAAACTAGGAGAGTTTTCCCAAGCTTTACGAGCAGACTCCATCTATGGAAATGAAGGACAATAACTACAGACAGTTCAAATGGGGAAGACAATACTGAAAGCCGAGGGTTGCTCATCTATGACCTATTAGTTCAAATACAATCTAGTCTAGTCACAGTGGAAGGCTGGCAGGTCTTGGGTCAAGGGGTTTCACACCAATTTCCAATGGGCAAGTATCCTTCACAAACACTCAATCCCCCTTGGTATTTGCTCAGCTTTTTCCATTTGGGGTGATGGGGTATTTTGTTTTGGTTTATTTTGCTTCTTTTTGTTGTTGTTTGTATGTTTGTGTTCGTTTGTTCTGGGTTTCTTTTTCTTCATTTTTAAATTTCCTTTAAACCATCAGGCACCTGGGATCCCTGACCAGCCACCTTACCCAGCTACTGAACTAGTAGGAAAGCTCTGTTGCACTTGCTCTACAATGGGTTAAGGACTTCAGCATCCAGGACTGTTGAAACACATGCCCTGCCACCCATGCTAAATAAATGCTTTTACAAAAGCTAATTTAAGATTTAGCAGTACTTAACAACCGCCCTGGGAAAGATTTCTCCATCCTCACTATTCTGGCGATGGAGACATGGCATCCACACCTGGGACACACACGTGCCAGCTCGCTTACCTTAAGCGTAAGGTCTGCAGTGGGGAAGGACATTGGGTTCAGGCCAATGCACCGCTGGAGGTGATGATCTCTTCGTAGAATGGGAATGGACTGCGTTAACCCTGCCTGAGGGGAGATACGTAAAGATATAAACTCTTCTGAGAATGTCACGAGCTACCAAGGCTGACAGAACCTCAGCTGGAAGCTCTAACAACTACACCTCAAAGGGTTTAATCCTCAGTGGTACTGCAGGAGTTAAGTACCACATCAACTGTGATTCATTCTGCTGTTGGAATAAATGAAACTTCGGTGATGTGCAATAACAGCTTCTATGTTGAGTTACACCAGCTTCCACTTCAGCATCAATTTGACCCAGTAACTTCAATTTGCGGAAGAGTTCTCCCTCCTGTCCCATATTTGGAACCTACCTAAATTTCAGATAAAACCTGTTTCTGGAAGAGCATTTCTAAAAACACCCTTTAAGACAGCACCAAAATCAAACAGCCTACAAATTTGAAGATGTTTTAAAAGCAGCTTTGTGAGTTTCTCACACTGCCATCCACAGCTGAGCTACAAGCTGAGCTTTCAGTGTGCTCACTCTTTCACATATAATAATGAAACACCCAGATGACTGGAATAAGCTAGGAAACCTCCAAAAGGACCTGGACTTGTTAAAGTTAGCTAGTGATGCTCATTCTAGCAAGGTACCTTGAGGAAGCAGATTTCCATTACGGATTTTAGTGATGTGCGCTGCCTAAGCATTAAGTATGAAATCAACTGCAATGAAATATGCTCGCTCTCTTTGGAAGCATCTGAGGTTTAACTAAGGAGCATTTTCAATGAATCAATGTCAAAAAAAAAAAAAGAAAGAAAGAAATACTTACATTACTGGCCAAGGCATCCTGCAATTTGGTGACAGGGTTTGCTGCAGTGCCAGAGGCAGAACCAGGTGGCAAACTGAAGTCAGAGTCCTGAAAAATCAAACCGCACAAAATTCAATCCAGGTGCAAACCCCATCTGCTTCTCCTGGTTAATGACTTTAGCCTGAATCATGACACTAGAAACTAAAGATTACCTTCCAGTAAACCTTGCTGGAAAAGAACAAAAAAGACACTTCTCAGCACTCAGCAGCAGGCAAACCCCAGAGGCACACAAATGCTTAGATGACCATAATTTTGTCCCTCACCTCTGTTACCACCCCAGCTGGTCCCTGGGACAATATTTCCAAGAGAATATTATGTGTTTGCCAAGACATTTTGAGTACCTGGTTTGTGTCAGTAATGAAATCTAAGGCAAATCTACAGCTAGAAGCGTCCTCTAAATAATCCTTCTGCCTCAAACCACCTTTCAAATCTCAACAAGCTCAAATCACCAAGAAGATAAAATTAAATTCAATCCTCACTTTAGGATTTACTCCAAATTCAATGGGTGGCACAGGAAGTACAGAATCCACGTGAATTTCCACCCCGTTAACAGGGGGAATATTCCCTTCCAGCCGTTCCGTTCCCTCCGAACCCTTTCTGTTTTTCAGGGAGCGTTCGTTGCCGATTGGTCCAGGCTTGTGTTCCTTGTTCTGTCCTGAGCCTTGATCTGAATCCTTAACAGGAAAGCAGAGAGGCTGAGACACAAAGACTGAATAACCCAATCTCAAGCCTTAAAAATGCTATCAAGAACAACACAACCACTTCACAAGGTCTCTCACTATGTGCTCTGGCTTGGCTGCAAATCCAGATTACCTTTTTATCAGATTGCTTCTGCACTTGCTCCTTCTGGCAGTCAGGCTTTGGGTCCACCAGGCCAGCCCCATTCATCTCCTCTGGTTTGAGGGTGCCATATGGAGAACTGCGCTGAGAGGAGGTAGCGGAGGATTCCCGAGACTCCGCGCTCAAGTCAATGCCACTATCCCCCTGGCTGCCTTTAAAACCCTGCTATGCAAAGCACGAAATGTGTTAAAGCCCCGGACTCCGACCCAGCTCCACAAAGGAGGAAAAAAAAAATATAATCCCAGAAAACAGCAAGACCATTTCAAATCATATTCTTGGTTAACTGCAAAGGAGTTGGGCCTGACCTGCAGCATCCCTGGGCTGCTGCTTCAGCTCTACACAACCCTGAGACACGTTAATCAATGCACCAACCGGACCGTGGCTTTAGAAGAAGGAAAAAGCGTCCCACACAGCAGCTAGGCTGAGATTGCCAACCTCATTTCACTGGTGACCCAAACCGGATTTGAACTCTGGTCTCCAGAGGAGAAGCATTCAGGAACCTCCTTCACCCTCCCTGCATTAAAGCTACAGCTACACGGTGCTCACAGGCAGGAGAATCACAAACATCACCTATGAGATTCTACCATCCTCAACCACACTCTGCATCCAGTTAGGAGCATAACCCTGGAATAGCTCTACCAGAAAGTTACTCCAGATTTATACCCACATGTAACACCAAGCAGTGCTTGGCTGTCTAGGTCAAGATTTTTTGAGCAGCCTCAAACTAAAATCAGAACTGCAAAGAGACAGTTTAAAATTGCACAAGCAGAGCTGATAGTTGCTAAGCACAGATGGAGCAATGAGAAGCATAAGCCACCTACATTAATATTTTATACACTCAATACCTGAATGGCACATTGGGTGCCACTTACCTCCGTGGTGCTAGATTCGGTACCATTAAAGGTATTTACAGGCTTGCTCCAGGAATCACTGCCAGGAGACTGAACGGAAAGAGCTGGAAGAGAACAGAGGGCAGGGTTCATCTGCTTGAAATACAACTGTGAGCACACCTAGTACACTATGCATGTTATGCTATTAACTTTCCAGTTCTAGACATGAGATAGGAAGCACCAGCTATTCAGTGCTAGAGGATGAGAAAACAGAGGATGGCAAAATAAGAAAACAGCTGAAGTAGATCCAGCCCAACAGGCTAGAAAATGCTATATAGTAGGATCTCAATGTTACACAAAGACTCAAGAAATAGATTAGGAAATTGACATGGCCAACAACAGGAAGATGGTTGAACAGTACAGCTTTGAACAGATGTTACTCCAGATGTCTGCTACTTCCCCTCCCACTTCCAGCATCAGAAAGAGAAGGTTGTCTCCTCTTAAGCACAGACACCCTGTCGTTCCTGCACACAGGGGATTCCTTAGCTCTGTGAAACACGTCGGAACAAACAGACCCAAACTCACCTGGGCTGTTGCTCTCCCAGATCTCTGTGCCCAGGCTGTTTCCAGACACTGTTACGTCACTTTGCTCCAAGCATAAGCTGTTCTGCTTCTTAGCAAACCGAGGAGGAATGCGAGACTGAAGGACACGGGCCTTAGCTGGTGCCTGGGAGAGAAAAGGCATAAGCTGTAAGACCTGTCATTGCACTGGGCTAACACAGCCTGCTCCTGGCAAGTTCAAACCCTGGATTTTTAAATGCTGCAATGTGAGAAGCCCTTAATTCATGTAACAGAACCATAGTAATTCTGACTTCCCCTCCTCTCTTTTTTTTTTTTTTTTTTTAAACGGACCCTGTGGCTACAGGGAGGTTCTCCCAGTCAGGTTTTTTTTCTTTTGGGGATTTGAGAGGACAGGATATAACGCAAAGCAAAATTGACACTACAACAGACTTGCTCTGCCTAATTCTTCTCCTTTGCTCCAACTACAGCAAGATCAATTAATAACTTCACAATACAGAGATGGCTCTTTCACAGAGCCAGGATCTGAATAGAAAGAGAAAAAAATCACATCAGCAACTGCAAGACCCTTCCCACTGCACTTTCACACATTGTCTTCAGCTTAATTTTAAAGATGCCAAGCAACCAGACTTTTATAACTTCTCTTGCAAAATTCTCTGAACCTATCACAAGCCCTCCTTGTCAGAAAGCATTTCCCAAAAAATGCTTTTCATTTGCATTTAGCCCTCCAGATTCCACCAAAATTCTCTCATGTCAAAATATTCCCTAATCCCCCTAGATTTCTGTAGTCTTCCAGAACAGGTAGACAAATGCACATTACTTAACATTACTTAGCTAAGCTATTCACACTGCATCCTTATATGTTTTCTTGTAAATCAACTCCTTTATCTTATCATGAACATGAAATTGTCAGTGCTTCCTCCAGTTTGTTAACTGCTTTGTGCTCAGCTGCCTGGACACAAACACGACACCTCTGGCAAGGAAGCTACCACACCCAGCTCCAGCAATAACATGTTGTTGACAGAGCAAGGGTGCAGATGTCCTCTGCTGCTCACTGCTGCCCAATATCCCATTGACTACAGCCAGCAACTGGCCTGGCGAGCCAAGTTGCTTTGGATGAGGATCACTTTAGAAAACGCTCTTGAACTCACAAGTAACAATTCTGCTAGAAAACAAGAACAGTCAGAAATCCAATCATCCATCCTTTACAGACCAACGGCCCTGACCAAAGCCAAAATACGTTTCCTGGACCTAATACAGAAGTTGTCCATGTACAACTGCATGTGGTTCTGCTCATCCAAACATTTTTCGGCGCCCCATTCCTCTGACTGCAGTCCAAACAGCTTATCACTTTCAGCTTTTTCTGCCTCCCACTCCTCACCTGAGCAGCCTGTTCCTTCTTCCTCCGCTCTTCTTCCAGCAACCGACGCTGCTTTTTAGTAAGAACCTCGATGAAACCTTCACCTGCCATAGAACCTACTTCATTCTCTTCTGCTGTGTTCGACACACGATTATCAATGATGGTACCTGAACAAAGTATACATGGGGAAGAAATTGTGCATGTGTGAACGCATATAAAGCTTTATAATTGCACTAATTTAAAGAGTGCATTCCAAGTAGGATCTATGCTACAGGCAAACCAGTTCAGCCAGCAGCACTGCAGCTAAGCTTTGAAAACTAATCCATGGTAGTCTGTTGACAACTAATAGTTGCTTTATCCTGCAGGGCTTTGCTCTCCTCTACATCAAGATGAGCAATGCTCCATCTGGGAGAGCTTGGGAAAGTGAGCTGTGTGGTAACTCGGGTAACTGTAGCTTGTAGTATCAGTTGAAACAAACCTCACACCTTTCCAAATACTAGCAAGGACAAAGCTGAAGTCAGCACAGGTACTTTTGAAAACACACCCATCACCCCTGGATGTAAAACCTCAGTTCTATGAATGGCAAAAGGTGAGTTGTGGCCTAATGCCAATGGTTTCAGAAATACCCATTTCTTGCCTCCTTGCCATGAGCTCAGACTCAAATTCCCCACTCTGGATGTTCTTTCAACTTCCTTCGCACTACATAAGGTGTTTGGGGCTTGAAATTTAATACCTTAGAAATATGGAAAAGCCTCATTTCTCTCTAAAACCAAACTTTCTACAGAAGAAACATTAGAGAGACTGTCAGATCTGACTGAAAGTTTGGGTTTAAAATCTAAAACCATCTTTATCTTCCCTGTTTTCCCTATTTAGATACACCTAAGTTTCTTCTTTGTGTAAATAAGATGGAAAATAATCTAACCTATTAGTTAGCATTACACTGGATTGGATCTGTCTGGCTTCAAGCTGCCACAATGCATTATCCCTTTTAAGAATCAAATGAATTAAGCCACTCACTTCCGTAACTTAGTTCAAACTGTGACAAGGCCTCTCCCTTCTCGCTTGCTCTTTGCGCAGTGGATTTGGGCTCCTTCTCTGTCTTTTTACCTGGCCCCTCAGCACTCTCCGAGTTGGCATGGGAAGCCCTATCCAAGCTGTAAATGGAATGGCTGCTCCCGCCACTGGTGTTGCCAAGGCTCCCTCCTTCTTCTGGAGATCTACAAGGAAAGGAGGGAAAGGAATTAGATTTGTCACTAGAAGATGAGTAAAAGTAGCAAGAAGAAAACATATGGGCTATATTTTCTTTGCCAGGTTTCTAATCGTATCTAATCCTTCCCCAGCCTTTGCTCAACTGAAGCAGACATTAAGTTCTGTGCTTTAAGCCCAATACAATGCAGCTGCACAAGACCCTTTTCTTTCCTTTTCCTGTTAAAGGAAAAGGATAACAAAGAAGCTGTCAAACTGGCCTAGGACCAAGGCCCACCTAACCCAGCATCCTTTTGATCATCAGATTCTTCACAAGAAACTTGCAAGGAAATATTTAATCCCTAGTGTCAGAGTTGTCTTAAAATACTCTCATCAGGGCCAGGAACACACAGCACTGCTTGCCATCCATCGCTGGTCTCCACTAAGGTCTAAGAAAATGTTTTCTCAGGCAAAGCTAGGACTGGCAATGTCACACGCTGTGCTCATGCCACAACCACACTATGGGGAATCCACAACAGCGATGCTCAACCTGCACAGCTCACAGCAACTCATTCCAAGAAAACCCACCCCCTCACTTCTGTGCTCTGCAACACTCCATTGGGGACCCATGAGAGAAGAACACCGTAACAGGTTTACAGTAAAGGACCAGGATTTCCTTCGTTATCTTTCATGGCTCTAGTGAGAGGCAGCCAAGACAGTAGAGAGCTGTCTCAGCACTAAACTAAAGAAGAGCAGCACATCAGGCACATGGTGTCTCGGCAACTTCCATAAACCTGAATTCCCAGCCCTGAAGCAAAGGCATCAATTGGTTGTAAACCAGACAATGATGAAACCCTTGGGTGCCATAAGGTTGGATAAGCAGTGCTGGAAGTCACCTGATAAAAAGAAACACAGCCAACAGCTCATCCCCCACAGTCCAGCCCTACTCCAATCCTCCAGTATCAGGTAAGATACCTGCACACCAGAATGCAACTTTACCTTTTGCTTTTAATCAGTGTCCCATTCTGCTGGCTCTCATATCTGGAACCTGCTCCTGCACCAGTCCTAACGGACTGCTCCACAAACCCTGCTGGCTCGGCCTTGCGGCTCTGCCTGTCGACAATTGGCCTTTGGCTTGAGAAGCTCCTCTTTGCTAGCTCCCTCTTCTCTCCCAGGCTTCCGCTCCCAAGGCCACCCTCTAGCTGGCCTTCGCTCTCTGAAACTCCATCTCGTCTCTCCCGACGCTCGCTGAAGTCACTGCTTTCAGATGCTGTCTCCCACTCCTCATTGGCATGGTCTGATGAGTTCTGGTAGGAGAGCTCAGGAGACCGTCTGCCCGAGATGGTGTTTTTCTCTGTGGTGGTCAGCTTGGGTCTTCCAGGCCACTGGCTGGGCAGCAGGTTGGGGCCTCCCTCCTCAGGGTTCCACTGGCCGACTGATTCCCTCTCTTGCCTGAGGCGCCTGAATCTCGGTGGTTTGTCTTGGCGGGGGGGACGCCGTCTCCTGAATGGCCTGTTCTCTATGTTCTCCTGATCTGCTGAGTAATCTTCCTGGAAAAAGTGCCTCTTGTCATCCAGATGACTCTCATCAAAAACCCGGCCAGAGAAGGAATCCACGTGTTTATAAGAATCCTGAATGTAGTCCCTGTCAGACTGTTGCCTGCTCCCAAAAGTGTCCGATGGAGAGGTGTGGCTGTACTCCTGCCACCCTGCTCCCCCACTCCTGCCCTGCCACTGGGTGGGCTCTTTCCCCATTAAACCCCTTCGCCCATAGCCAGAGTTGCTCAGTCTTGGTGGCAGTGATCTTCCAAAAGCTCTTGGGGCCCTCATCTTAGGATCCAGACTAGTGTGGTCATCTGAATAGATTTTGTTGGACCTCCAAGACTCTTTGAAGTCTCCCTTTTTCAAATCACTGTCCTCCCTGTCCAGCACAGAGCCTTCATTGCTATTCTCTGATCCCCTCTGCCGGCGACGCTTGGGGAGCTCCTCGTATTCTGACCCTTCACTGTGTGTCTCGCTCGCAATCCGGCGCCTTGGTTTGCCTCTGGGGAAGTCCTCTGGCTGGTTGAACTCCCGAAGCCCTCGCCCTCGGCTGCTCCGCTGGTTGTTATAGACTCCCCGGCTGCCCACAACAGTGCCTCGGCCTCTGAAAGTGAACTCTCTGAAGCCTCTCCCTCGCCCACGCCCTTGACCTCTCCCACCAAAGGCTTGCTCCTCATCAATGAAGATCCAGTTGTTTCTTTTTGTGGGAGGAAGATCACCAGTCTCTCTGGATAGCTTGTTCTCCCAGGTTCTTTCTGGCTTCTCTTCCTCCTCCTCTTCCTCCTCCTCCTCTTGAGATTTCTCAGCCTCTCGGGCAAGGCTGGCTTGGGACGAACCTTTGTCATCCAGCAGATAGCGTGTTGAGTTCAGTAAGGCTGCAGAATCATCTGACTCATTTTCTACTTTCTGAACAGCCACTTTCTCCTTCAGAGGGCGCGAGGTGTCCTCACCCTCCAGTTTAACCTTCTCCATCTCCTTCTCCTTCTCTTCCACCTTGAGGGCTTTCAGCACTGGTTTTTTAATTGGGCCCGATCGCCGCGTCCTCCCCATCTGCTCCTGGTGCTGACCATTGGTGTTCCGGTTCTCAGGAGCCCACTCTGTTGTCTCTTCAGTGGGCTGTTTGGTATTAGCTCCTTCCTTCTTCCACGGGTCAGCACTGAATGCCTGCTCATCCCTGGGCACTTCTTCAGCAACCTCTGCTGCAGTCTCTGCAGGTTTCTGGTGGTGGCTGATATCCCAGCCATTATATTCAGGCTTCTTCTCCGCTTGGATAAAATCGGGCTCTAGGGGCGAACACCTCAAGTTTGCATGGCGGTTGCCAGAAGGACAAGTTTCCTGCACGGTCTCCTGATGCTGAAACAAGAGATCTTGCCCTATCCTCTGAGAAGACAGGCAGCTGTCAAAGTCTGCTTGGGCCTTCTTGTCAAAAGCATTCAAGTATTCCTCCCCTCTCTCCTCAAAGAGATCTCGTTGGGTGCTCAGAGTCTCCGGCCTTCCAGAAGAAGCAGAGTAACTGTCATTCCTGAGAAGGAAGGAAACAACAAACAAAAGAAAGTCACCTAACACAGAGCACAGCACATCTCCAAGGACCCAGGCTGGGGACAAGAGGAGGAAACAAATAAATAAATTGGGGGTTGTTCTAAATCTTGATGCAATGAGCCTACAAATACCTGAATGCTGGGCATATCTGCTGTGGCCCCAGGCTGTACTGCCTGTTTGTCAAACCAATGGATGATAAAGTAAGCAGTTCTTATGATGGGCAGCAAACTTCAGAAATAAAGGGAGATTCAGCCTCCAACATACGTGGAGATCTGAAAACAAGGAATTGGTTTCAGAAAGTCCCAAAAAATTAGGAGACAAATGAGAAAGTGTCAGAATTTTTGACTCATTGTTTTCTGTACCTACCCATGTAGGTGACAAGTGCCCCTTTCCTACTGAACAGGCCCCAAGCTGGTCAGCCTTGACTGCCATCAGACAGAAAAACTCTGAATAGCTCAGTCCATAAGCACCTCCAGCTTACACTCATAAACACTCAGCCCTGTAAGGGTGCTTCCAGGTACTTGGCCTGTTCAGAGATATCTTTTGGGTCAACTCTACACCTGCTTTTCAGTAGGAGATGACTTATGGCAGCACCCCCCGCCACAGCACGCATGAGGACAGGGGAGTTCTGCACTCACCTGGCATGCAGCCCCTCCACGGTCATGTTGTCAGCCTGTTTTTGATGTGACAGGGAGTACCCTTTGCTCTGCAGAGACGTGTAGCTCTCCTGGCCCCACACTGGCACAGGATCCAAGGGAGCAGTTTTCCTTTCTGCCTGCCCTGCCTGACCGTTCTGATCTTCAGACCGACAGCTGTTCCCACCGATGGAGTCCTGCTGAATCATGGGCTTCATAATTCCTGGTCACAACAGAATTTGTACTGTTAACATGAGGATCTCACAAGAAGAGTTAGCACTCTACTGCTAGCTTAATCCCCCTTCCTTCCAGGGCAGCCATGGAAACCTTTCTGTTGGAGGGGAGCCTGTGCTTGGGAAATACACAGTTAGGAAATACACCTGGAGTGACACAGAAGGTGACACAGCTTTCAGAGCCCAGCTTATACAGAACACTACACGCCATCACTGGCTTGGGAGCAAGCAGGTATGTGAAAACAAACGACAAAGTCAAGGGAATGACTTCTATATCCTGATGCTTATATTCACTCCTCTGAAGATCAGAAACAAGGGAGGAAAGTGCTAGGAGCACACAACTCAGGAACTACAGGATTTCTCCATCCTATGTCTTAAAGGGGGTCTATTAAGATTTCACATAATTACAGCGACTCCCAAACTGATCCTTCTCCTCCAAGGGGCAAGATCTGCTTTTACACCTGCCAAGGCTCCAAAGCTGTTAGGGAAGATCTCCCACTACAGTGCAGGGCAGGGACAGGCAGGTGTCCTCCCTCCCAACCTCCTCTGCTCCCTCACCTGCCCTCATTGCAACTGACTGCTTATCCCTAGAGAAGGGCCATCACAGCCAGCCAAGACACAAAGTCTGGACAGAGACAAGATGGATAAAACACAGCAACTTTCCAGATATAGACCAACTGAACCACCACGGTAAAGGGAAACACTGAAAACACCTTACCTGAAGGGTGAAGGGCTGAAGGGTAGAAATCCACAGGGGTGCGACTCTGGGCCATACGAGGGTCCATATAAGAGGGCATCATCATCCAGCGAGGATCAAAGCCAAGCATCTGGGGGTGCGGTGGGTAGAACGTCCGTTGGGGATGGGAATGGGATGGGGGAGGATAGACTTGCTGCTGCTGCCAGTGCTGCATCTTGTACAGCTGCTCCTGCAGGGAAGAGGGATGGGACGTTTGACATGATGGTCACGGTGCCAGGAATCACACTCGCCAGCTGGCTAGCCGAAGGAGAACACATTCTATGTGTTAGAGGCCCAAAACCAGATCAGATGGGCAGGTAGAGCAATTCGCTACCAACTGGGAATATGGCAGTTGTTATCTCTAAATACTCAGAACAGCCAGAACGTGGTGCAGCCAGAATCTCACACCACTACAGGCCACACTACCTGGCCACGTGCAAGGGATCAGCTTCAAGAATGAAGTCTGCATTTTCTCAATGCTTCTACGAGATACAGGACAGCTTCCAGTCAAACACAATTTCCTAATTGGATCCAAAGACTTTAGAAGATGTTGTTCTTTGGAGGAAATGCAATTACGTTATTTAGTGTGGATATATATTAGCTCTATATATTAGTTCTGCTCATGTTAGCTGAACAATTAGACAGGAACATCCTAAACTCAATTAAGAGAACTATTAATATTTTAGAGTACTTTCTGTGCATCCTCCATAGATGGGTGACACCTTCAGGTTGTTTCGCATCTCCCACATGGCCAGGTCACCTTCCTTTAGTTGTGGACCGTCACAACGTTAATCTGATTTGACATTTAACTTTTGCTAAAGGTCTAAGAAGAACCTATATTTGAAGGGATCTTTGCGTATCCAAGAAAGCTTTCAAAAGGTAAACAGCTCCATTAACATGAAATATATCTATTTACCTGTCAAAATTTCCACCACATTTTCTTACTAAGCTTACAACGGTGTCAGACACTGTACTGTTTTTAAAAAAAAAGCCAATCCCCTACTGCAGAGCAAGAGACACTCTTAAATCTGAACCTGACACATCACCATGGCAAGACAGAAACTCAGATAAATGCAAATATTATATCAGAGTTATCTAGTGCTCCAGTACCTTGGAGAAAATATTTCATTAATGATACCAACATTATTTTTTATTTTTTCATGGAACCATTGCTACCAAAGCAGCAATACAAGTCACCCAAAATACAAACTGCCTCATACATACTAATGACACAGAGGATAAGAGAAAATAAATGAAAATTTCATGTTCTTCCAGTAGCAATGACCTGCGGTATTATTAGCATGACAGCAAAAGACATCCAATTCTTTTTAGTTTAAGAGCATCTCTTTTGAAGAGTAACATTAGCAGCGTTCGCTGTTGTACATTTGAATCATGAAAATGTCAACTGCCCAGTAACAAGCACAGGGGAACATTCATAAAAGAGCAATTACTGAGCTTCCAAGCAAAAAGCCAAATGTGAGCTCTTCACTAAGGTTTGCAGCAGCATTGATTATATCGCATTTCAACTGGTTATTCTATGAAGAATGGCAATTAACTTTGCATTATCTCAAGCCTGAATATTCTGTCCCTTGGTTTGACTTGGCTGCCCCTAAGGAGGCTCACTGCATCTGGAAGAAGAGCTGAACAGCGTGTACAGCACAGCACTGCAAAACTGAGCAAGATGCAAGACATATGAAACAGCTCAGGCTGGTCCCTCAAAGCCCCAGAAGAGTTTTCCATGAAATAAAAATGAAATGGTGCAAAGAAAGTAACGATGAAGAGCCTCACAGAAGAAAACTTGGGTAAGTAGAAGAATCTTCGAGAGCAGATGTAGATGACCACCTCTCTGGAAGGGCAGGAGGTGAAGGAGAAGCGTGTTGCTTCACAGCCCTCACGTTCAGTTCAGAGACAGTCCAGCCACCCGCCAACCTAAGCACTGTTTGCCCCTGGCAAGCAAATGGCTGCTGATACCTAACAGGGCAAGGGCACAGCAAGTGGCAAGAGCAAAGTGAAATGGAAGCAGCTGGTCCCCCAAGGTTTTCCTTTCCCTTGGCCTGTATATTCAGCTCCCTGTCGCTGCAGCAGCGCTGAAGAACAGCAGCTCTCATCTTGTGCCAAGGAATAAGAGCAGACATTCACCAGGTTCAGTGCCAGGCAAAGGCATCAGAGACTTCCCTGGATCAGGCCTACAGCAAGTACCAAGGTAGCCACAACTGCTCTCTTGACTTTGGACATGGGAAGGGAAACATCCCCAGCTTCTCTTGCATATACACATTTGCAAACTGGAGCTCTGCTACAAACAACATAGTCCTAAGATTTCACATTGTCAGGAGACACCCAGACAACCGTGTAGGACAAGTCAACATTTCTGACAGCAGTGTCTATTTTTCTCCCAGGCAAGTGACAAACCTGGCCTGCCCACGCCTCTCCCCAGCCACAGAAAGCCCTGACCATAACAGCCGAAGTATCACAGGGCACACATAACATTCAGATAACCTATACAGAGCCCTTTTTACCCGTCAGACAGGATACACGTGGGGTGTCCAAAGGAAGAGGGGTGAGAGTGTCACACTGCTTACCTGCTGCTGTTGCTGCTGCTGCCTCTGGAATCGCGGGGGAAGAGACTTCTGGTATTTGTTGAATTCCTGTGCTGGGGAGGGAGCTTCTCTGAGCTCCTCCTCACTGCTGCTTTGGGCTGCTGCTGCTGGAGCAGGAGTCTCCTCTTCCAGGTAGCCAACAGAGACATCCTGTGCGTGAAACTCAGGGGTTGCTGCAGAGAAGAAAATAAGCCTTGATGAACACTGCTCATGACAGGGCTTGTGTGTGCACCATCACACCACAACATACACGGGCATGGGCATGTCCTGACTGCGTTAGGTGGTTAAACTTTATTATAATTACATATAACACCTCACACACAATCTGCCTGATTTGCCTTGGCAGCTCTAGAGGGCTCTGTCCATCTTGTTTTAGTGATAAATTCCAAGATCCCACTCTGCCATCAGGTTTGTGCTTAAGCACTGGGGGGAAAAAAAGTCCATTTCCTATGTTACTCCTTAAACCTTCCAGCACTTGCTGATAACCAATTTTCATGTGGCCCATGAGCCTTTTCTTAATATCATCATCCAACAATGAGAAGCTCACGAGACTTGTTCCAACAAGGCCTCTGCTAACACAGCTCACCGAGCACGGATACAGGCAACCAAAGAACTCTGTATTTGTTTTAGTAGGATTTTTTTCTTTTTTAAATGAACCTTCATCACCAATCCAAAATACTCTGCAGAATACGTGAAGCAGCTGATCTCTCAAGTGCAACTGAAGTACCCTCTGAACGCTCCCTCCCAGGAACTCCCACACACTTCAGGTAAGAGATCAGCACAATAGCAAAAACGCAGTTTTTACAAGGTGAGGCAAGCAATGTTTCTGTACCTCTACGGAAGGCATGACCGTTCTCTTGCACAGCATTTTTCTCAGTGCTTGGGGGCCGCTGCTCTTCATTCTCTGTGTGTTTCTGGGTCTCGTTGTTTTTCTGAGCCAGTTTGCATTTCTGATCAAGTTGCTTCAGCTTTGCAGCGCAGGCTGCCAGACGCTCCTCCCTGGCTCGCCTCTCCTCCTCCTCCCGCCGCTTCCTGGCTCTCTCAACAGCCTCTGAGATCTCAGAGTGCACAAACTTCTGTCTCAGTGGCACCTTTTCTTCTTTATCCTCAAGGGACTGCTGCCTGAGAACACTCCCCAGCGCGGGCTTCTGCCAAAGGAAAAAACATTCCTCAATAAGCATGACCCAAACATCTCCTCTATCTCGAGCTTTGCATCCCACACTGAGAAAATCCCCTCCTGACTCCCTCCTATCTATCCTCATGCACACAAATTCTCTTCTTGGTGGGGAGTTATTGCTATCTGATTTAATAGCTCCATTTTCTCACTGTCTGACAATCCCACTGCTCTGGACCAGCTTCAATTTCTTTTCTCTAGTGGGAGTAGTATGCAGATGGATTTCTCTCCGTCTGGACATAAACAAAGAATTGAGAAATTCATCAGCATCCCGCTTTCAATAAAATGTCAAACTGGCCTCTTAGGGACCGTGACGCGTGGCATCCAGCGGCACAAGCCCACTCACGTGAGTTCAGCCTACCTGGTATTCAGATGCAGAGCTCCAGCCATTCAGCTTCCTCGGAGGCTGCTGTGAATCCTGCGCTTTCCGGACTGATCGGGACAAGCCAGCTGAATCACCCCAGGAATTCTTTCCTTCCTCCACGGTGTGTTTGACATCTGCACTGTCTGCAGAGCTCAGGGACAACTGCCGCTGTCTTCTGGGATCCCAGTTGTTCCTGTCATATAAACACTTTTGCTATTACATTTGCTACTTGCCTCAAAAGGCACTTGCAGCCTTATCAACTGACAAAGGCAACTCACTATAACATAAAGATCAAAAAAAAAAAGACACCAGAACAAGCAATGTGCTTTTCCTCCTAAGATGCATAAGTATTAACACCACTATTGTGCAGCAGGATAAAGGTGAGACACAGGAACGAGAGGAGGAAAAAAGCCCAGCATCCTGGCACTCAGCTTCAAGACCCATATGCACCCTTGAGGCCCACTCAAGGAAGGCCAGTGGAATAAACAAAATCAATGAATGAATTGGGGGAATCAAGCCTCAACATTTAGAACAATTTTTAAAAAGAATGTGGTATTATTTACAATTATTGAAAGAGGTACGAAATACAGCCACTTCTTACCACTTCTGTCGTCCATCTTTAAGAGTTTCTTCCTCTTCCTCATCTTCACTAAACTTGAGTTTCTCAGAGTAATCCACTTCATCGTGAATGCCTACAAAGGCAGGATTGGAGAGGGGTTATATGAGAGGAAAGAATAAGGTCCCTTGTCCTGATAAAGCTTATGCCCTCTCCAGCATTAAACTAGAGAACACACAGGCTCGGCAAAAACTACTTAGAAAGCCAGATGTCCACCACAGGTACTGGAAATGATGTGTGTAGTGTGGATCCACATTGCTAACAACTGGGCTGGTCCGAGAAAAGAAACAGCAACCAGTTTGGGAATAGGGGCTGCAAATGAGGAGAGAGCCACCAAGCTAGACTGTGTGTAACTGGACACTGAACCCATGACTGAAGGGTAGGACTAACTCCCCTTCCCAAGAGCCTGCTATCCTCCTGCTGTTTGGTGTTTTCAGGTTTTAGGAGTCTTCAGATCCGGTTCCTTGAGCATAGCGTGATGGAAGGATCAGAAGGATCCATTGTGTCATCATTTACACCAACAGCAATTTCACAACTAGACAGACCACTCTTTGCTGCTTCTCCTCCCTTTGAAACAGAGCCACCAGAATATCCTGGGTATTTCATGTTTCAGGGAGGACTAACTACTTTGTTTCACCTCCTAAATTGTTGCCTGAAGCTAGAGAATGGAAGCACTTTACCTGCCCATCCATCATCTGCATCAGTGTCTAGTTCATCCAGCCCCTTTAGGTTCTCTGCATTGATAATGGTGGGCCGAGGTGCTCTCTCTATTTGCTGCCGAACTGGACGTGTTGGGCGAGACAGGTTGAGCCTGTTCTCTTTTCTAAAGGGAAATGCAAAGAAATGGTTAGAAACAGTCAGGATTGTAGAGCTGGGTTTGTAACAGTGAAATCAGTACTTTTCTACCATGCACTTCTACACAAGGGCTCCACGTTTCTTTTCCTGTCCAGCAAAGTTTCTTTCCCTTGTCTACCTGGTACTCACTGCCTAGGGCTTACAGATCAAAGCTGCCACCTTTCCAGTCCAGGATCACACATCACACCACAACTGCTTCTCACATCCACCTGCTCTTCAGAAACACAGTGCTTACAGTTCTGCAACATTTCAGATGCTGCTGTACTTGGAGCAAAGCACTGCTTTGTTGGGAAAAATCAGGTTTCCTCTGTGGCTGCCTGCAGCTTCACCCATGCCCAAACTCTTGGGTAGTTTAAGCTTCACACCCTGAACCTGCCTCTCAAGTGGGACAAGTCATGGCAGCCTTACCCATCCTGGTCATTCATCTGGTATTGTCTGAAAGGTACCCGGGGCTCAAGCCGAAGCTGAGGAAGGGGGAAAGACCCTCGGTCCAGCGGTGCAGGGGTCTCAGATGGCTGCTGTGGACACATCTGGAACAAAGCAAAGCAGAATAGTCTGTTATTTCTCCTTGTTCTAGGAAGACTTATCCAGATGAGGCTACAACGGTTACAACACGAGCACGGTAGCTGCATCCACACAAGGAGAAAACAAACATTTCATGTCTGGCTGCCTAGCAGGCCGTGTGCTAATGGTTACCCTCTCCAGCTCTGGAGGGAAAGCAGCAACTTCTCCTTGGGCTGAGCAAAGCTGTGCTACACTGTTCTAGCACGAAAAGGTAAACACAGAACAGCAGAAACTAAAAATAGATCAAGAGAAGTTCCCTGAGCAAACCCTGAGAACCAATTCAGAGTCTAGAAAACAGATCTTTCAGCTGACTTCACCCCACACACACATTATAAGCAGCAAGGACATTACACAGCTGTGGGGAAAGGGCAGCTTACAAAAGCAGGTAGCATGTCATGGTATGTAGGTGGTTGGTAGACATTTCCCATGAACTGTGATGCCCCTTTTCGGACAGGCTGAGCTGAGCGGAGAGACGGCTCCTTCGGATCGCTGGCACTCGCTGAGGAGGGGGCTCCGTCTCCCGTGCTGGAGGTCTTGCTGCCCAGCTCAGCAGGGGAGGCGGTCAGAGACGTGGCAGAGGTTATGTTCCTCCCACCGCCCTCCCTCCAACTGGTGACATCTGGAAAGGAGGGAATAACCACGTTACCGTTTGTAAATGCAGACGGTCGTTCTGACAAAAAGTCTCAAAACTCATATACTCCGGTCAAGCCCTAATTACACTGCGCGTGTAGAAAAACATCAGGGACCAAAGAAAATTTCTAAAAGCATTTATTTTATTAAGAGACCAGCAGCCTCAGCCACTACTAAGTAACTGCCGCACCACTGGTGTCCTTATTTGTCAATAAGCCTAAATTCCAACCAACCCTCCTCTCCATCTCCACTCTGTACCTGCAGTACCCTGCAGAATTAAGGCCAATTAGATCACACACAAACACTCAAAGAGAAGCCATGTTACACCACCCACTTATTTCACTTGTGACTCTCCTTTTGCCCAGGGGAAAGGGGCCTGCTTTGCAATATCACACAGCAATTTTTATGAAACAATGCAGTAGATGGCAGTCCATACTTGGATGTCTGGGCCACAGAACTCAGGGGGTGAACATCAGCACTACATGCGAACTGTGATCATTTGCTAAGCAGCGTGACACGTGTGAGCTCATGAAAAGATAAAGGGAAATGCAGGGATGGAATATCTCATATTACTGCGAAGTGGCATTTCATCACCCAACACACAGTCTTAGGGGGTTACGAGCTGGGATAAGGGAGGAGGACACAATCCTGCACTTACTCTGGGGGCGGAGGCTTGGTCCTGGCCCATACGACGGATCTAAGGCGCCCTTTTCTTTGCCAACCTTGTCCTGCTCGCCAGCTGCTTTCAGCGTCGGAAATTCCTCGGGAGAGAAGGATAACAGTCGGCTTGAGGCCCTTGAACCTGTCAGACAAATACGTGTGGGACTCAGAGAAGATCTTTCCACTCTTTCAATTCCCTTATGAGATCATCAAGCAGGTTTCCTGAGAATCTGGGCCTCCAGGATATTTAAACCCAAATTACTATCGTACCAGCACCTCAGCTCACATCCAAAACACTCTCAGACACTTGCCACCAACACGACAACACACGTCCTCACCCAGAACTCCCACTCTCTTAACTTGGGATCTTCATTTAAATTCTCGTGTTCAACGAAGTCAGAGTGAACATTCTCAGCTTCCAATTATTTTTGTAAAGTACAAAACTCAGACTGAGGCAGAGATAAATTCTGGGAGATCGCTTATAGATGATAACTTATTATCAAGCATTTGACATTTCTATTCAGACTCTTTCTGCTCAGATCTCACTCTACTGGGGAAATCTATTGTTGAGATTTCTGGTGATATACTCAGTGAAAGACCTCAGATTAAGGACCAAGCGCTCTCCTCCCTGCTGCAGCTTTTTAAGATGCAGATCACTGGCCAAATCAGGCCAGGTTAATTTCTTGTCACTAGCAAATTGTCTTGCTGAGTCATCAGCCACCCTAGACTGACAGCTTTCTGCCCATTCTAAAGATCTGCCAGTGACTGGAAAACAAAATATAGCAATTCTCCTAAATCCGTTGGCAAGATAACATTGAATAAGAGGAAATCGTCAGCATTATTGCACTACTAGCCTTAAAAAAATTGGTTTTCTGAGAATTGTTTCTTGGCTTTACTTGGCTAATGCTCTTTTTTTAAAAAGGGCATTTCAGAATTACCATGAACTACCAGCAGTTAGTACTTAAGACCCCACAGAAGAATCTCATGTCTCATCTATCTTTATCCTTCCTTGCCCTAAAGAGTCAAGAAGGATTGGCCTCTTTACGTGGTTTTCACTTTCTGGAACTTGCACACGCACAAGAGCTTCCATCTTAAGATTTTTCAGAGAAGACACTGCAACTGCTGCATGTAACATCTCCAAGCATTTTGGACAGATGAGAGTACAGAAGGAGAACATTTCTCAAATATACCACAAAATATCTGAGATGTGCTGGGAGTTCTGATTTCTACTGCGTTATTCTACTGAACTAGAACAGCAGTGAGAATATTAACAACATGTACGTGTCTTTTGGGGAGATTCCCAGGTCAGACTGCACAAAGAAACAACTGTTAATGTGCAGGAATTCACAGTTTGCACTCCAACCCTAGGCAGAATCACACTGATAAAACTTTGGTGAATCTTTTTTTTCCTCCAACTGCCCCTTATACAGAAAACACAGGCATGGAATTCATACTTAATTTACTAGACCACATTTCTTCAGGATAGGACCTCCAAAAAAGATTTTACAGCAGTAATATCTAAAAGAGAGCAAAAAGCAAAAGACTTTCCTCTTCGTCAATAATATCAGGAAATGCTGTATTATCTTAGAAGGAAAAGCAACTGTTCAATGTCACTGGAGAAGAGATGCAAGGATGCAATGTCCCAAGAAGTCCTTTCAGCCAGATTTCTGATGCTTCTGTGTTTCAATCACCTTCTAATTAAGCTGCTCTTAGCCACATATGCAACTCTTTTCTTGGGTTGAGAACTCTATATTGTAAGTTTGACCTAGAATGAGTTTTCAAAAAATCTTTAAGAATGTTGTTAGATGATCAGATTTCAAAACAGGAGGTCCACATAGCAACAGTCTCAAAAAAGTACCAATTAACCAAACAAAACACAGTCTTTGCACTGGCCACCAACCTCAAGCAAGCACAAGTCTCTGTTTTAACATTTAGCCTTTGAGAAACACGTTTTCATTAAGGGACTCATTTAATTTAGGATAAGCTTGTCCCCTCCATTTCTGCAATATGCAGCAGTCTCAATTCTTTCAAGTATTTCTGCAATTTCACTTGACAACTGCGTGGTTCCAGGTCTGTTCACGTTAAAATAGCAGAACTGAGCTGTTGCTCTCACTACAGCTTTAATGGCAGCACTCAGTGCAGCTGGAAACCACCTCCTGTGTAGAAATGAATGCATGTGAACACAACTAAACTCTCAATTTATGGTAACACTGCTTCAGGATCCTTAGTCAAGCAGAAGCAATTAACAGAGCAGTCACTTAATGGGTGAGGGTCCCCATACTATTAGCCATGGAGATGCCTACATTTCCAGTTTCCAATGTCCGCTCTTCTCCTTTCTTCTTGCCTCCTAAACAAACCCCTCCCCTCTTCCACTTTGTTTTCTGCACACTGCTCTGGGCTGATGGCAGATGCTTATGAGGGTGCAAATGTTTCCCTTCTCCTTCAAAACCTTCACCTCCCAGAACTCTCTGTTGCTTCCCAAGTGCATGAAACAGTCTGGTTCAAGATGGTGACGGGACACATTCTGTTCAAGCTGTGTCTTGCACTGGCAGACCTGAACAGATGCAGTTGCATCATTCCAGCCAACACATTACACAGATTAAAAACAAGACTCATGTGGCCTCACTGCTCTGTAACAAAGACAGCTCTGTCCTGTTCCACACCAGTCTAGACAGAGAGGGCAGGAAGAAATGGAGGTCACCCCATCTCATGCCTGTTTGGGAGAAGGCGGCACATTCCCAGCTCCATTTCTGTTGATCATACTCACCACCTTCTTGTCCTGCTGGCTTTCCATTCAGCTGTGCCCATGACTTTGGTCCACCTGGCACTGAATTTGTACTCTGAAAACACAACAAAACACAAAAACAACCTCAACACCCAAAGATCAGTGAAGTCTCATGACTGTTTCTCATTTCCTGGCTGGCACCTGCTACAGTTCAGGACTCTAGATCACCCAGATGTCACTGGATACCACAGGTCTCCCCAGTTTCTTACTGGGGCTAAAGTCAGCTGCTCCCTACTCTGCCATACTACGATGCTATAGCAAAAATCCTCTTCTCTGCCCCGTCCCTCTTCTCTCCTTCACTTGTCTTCACCAACTATTTCCTCAGATCATTCCTCTTCCTTTCCTCCCTCTAATCAAGTTTCCCTTTGTTCTTTTGCATTTTCCCAAATGGTCCCTCTTAAACTTCTATCTTTATTCCATGCTACACCTCAGCTTGAAGGCTACTCTACTTTCTCATGCATTAACCACTCTTCTCCTCTTCAAAACATAACTCCTGTCCTGATTCACCTGAACCCCCAAGGGCTGGGAAATTTTTTTAAACCAAGAGTGTAAAATCTGCAGCACAGAGGGCCAGGTCCCTGCACTCTCTGGGGAAGCTTTCTTACTTGCCAGTAACTTTTTCAGGTCCTGACACTGGCTACTTCTCCCACATGACCAGATCTCTTCTTATCAAGTCTCATCAGGCTGGGAGCAAAAGCTGGATCTGTTGTCACCAAGCAACATTTGAATTAGACCCCAAATAGTTTGTAAGTGCTAACCAGCCATCCCACATTCCAACCATTCTTCCTAGATTGAAGCTAGACTTTCTGCACTCACCTAAAAGGTACAGAGGTAATGTGCACAGAATTATACTCTAACTGCAACACAGCATTCCTGGGGCACAGTAACTCGGGAGTCAAGATAGTCAATTCTACAAAAATTGATTACACAGGAACTGTTCTGTAACTTGCAGTCTGCTGGTTCTTACTTGTGCAAGGCACTGCAGACAATTAAAGAAAGCCCTCAAGCTGTCTGGGGACAGGGGAAGCAGAATGGCAGTCACAAAGACCGCCTGCACTTACCTCCTGACTGATTGACTGTGTCGGCTTCTGTAAATTGGAGACAGATTTCTGCAAACCCTGCTGCGGCAGCGACTCCTGCAGCTGTGCAGCCGTCGCACTGGAACTGAAAGGAGACAGGAGAGGTGAGATCAAAGGGTTAGGCAGGCAAAAAGACAAGACAAATAACTCCAGCGATATAGCAGTTGCTAAAAGATCTAACATTTAGATTTAGCCAAGCTAACATTGGCTATAGACCGGCATGGAGAAAAGAGAACTGATCGCTGTAAGGTCCAACACACAGCACAGCAGCGCACAATCCTGCTGTCTGCCTGACAAAACTTAGTGAAGAGTAGTTCTACCTACCTCTTTTGGTCTGGCTGATCCTGCTTGTTTGCCCATCCTGTACCGTCCTTGGGTACTATAATGATGTTGGGGTCGTTTCCTTTGTTCTCAGACTTCAAGCTAGGCAAGTTTGCAGGAGGTGGCATGCGCCGGGCAGCAGCAACTTTCCCAAGACTCTGTAAGCCATGTCTAGGTATAACTAGTGAGAGAGGAACAACAGCCGGTCACAGAAGGCTATATCCTGCTAGATAGGTAACCTTAATTAGCATACTATGGCTGGGTGCAGTCCCAAAAGAGCTCCCAAAAGAGACAAGCAGCACCACCGCTGCTAGGTCAACATACAGGTCATTTCCCACAGGACCATGGAAAAGCAGCCATCTACTGTAGCAGCTGGCGAACAGGCAGTCTCCTACCAGAGTCAGGAGGGAGAGAGAAATAATTCTCCCTAACAGAAAATGCCCACAGAGTCTTTTAGCTACCTGTGTAGATGCTCCTCTTTCATTTCGCCGAGGAGAAGCAGCATCGCCATTTCACAGCTTGGGGAAATGGCCATCTAAATCCACCTCTTAGCAGAGAGACTGGTAATCTAACCCAGGAGTCTTGAGGTCTAGATTTTCCAGCTCTACCCACCAGATCACATTTATTAAGCTGGTATTTTATTTTCTTTGGTTTTTGACACCAAATTCAGAGCTAGTCCAGGCAATGTTTCAATTTTTTTTGAAACCACCATCTACTTTTGGTCATATCTCCAGCGCAAAACTAACTGAGGTTCTACCCCAGAGGCCTTCAGTCTTCGACTCTCACCTTATACAAGGTCTGACCAACTTAAGGCACTTCAGTCGGCTTAAATGCCCCATCTTGGTATAACCTAAGGCCCCAGCAAGGCTTTCACCCAAGTTTGCAACATGACCAATTTTCAGCAAGGACACAGGCTAAACAAAAGCCAACAGTTCCCCAACAGGTTTGCCTTAACTCCTCCATGTGTCTACAATAACAGCAGCACAAAGAACCACAGACATTTTCCTTGAAGTCCTAACAGAACACAGGCTTAGGTACCAGCACAATCAGCTCCGCATCCCAGCTGCTTCCCACTGGGCATCCTACCCACAGGGCCAACAACCTGAATTATCTCTGCAACAACACTCTTAGAAGACCCCAAAAGGAGCTTTCTGAAGGCGTTCCTTACCTGTAGTTCTGATAGCTTCTATTGACTTTCCTTTATACTTATCAAACAGGCTGAGAGTCGAGTACTTGCTTTTCCCATCCTTTCCCTTGGTTATTTGCCCCAAACGATCGGACATTGCGATGAAATGTCATCTAGTAAGGAAATTTCTCTGCGCCGCTCCCGATCTGCCTTTTAATGAAAGAGAACCAGAGAAACGCCATCAAACGGATTGTTCTGCCACAGACAAGAAGTAAAACGTGCACAACTGCTAGAACTGCAGACATTCAGTGAGCAGACACACTAAGTGACAAGATTTTAACCCCCTCCTCTTTAGTCGCAAGAAGCTTATGTGATTTAAGATTCATAAACTAAATGAAAAGAACTGCAGGAACGCACTTGTCACAGCACCATTTTTTTTCTGCCACCCCAGCGCTGAAAGAGGTGGGCATGAGAGTACAAGAGAGGGTGGTCAACACAGTCCTTGTTTTAAAAGAGTAAGTCTAACAATAAGCAGCTACGCACAAAGATTCCTAAACATACATGACATAAAAGCACCGTATCTTCTTTCACACTGGAATTTACCCTTGAGTTTTCCACTGAAACACTGGTAGCCTTTGTAACTTTTAGGATTATAGTTCCACACTGGCCACAGTTAATGACTCGCACCAGCAATTACTGCTTTGAAAGCATCACCTGAAGGCAACAGTTATTTCTTCAGATTCCCTTTTCCCATTTGCTGGCCACGAGAGAGAGTTAATGAGTCCAAAAAACACTGCTCAAATGAAACAGGTTCAGATTCTTGAACCTCAGAGTTCAACAGTTCTACTACAAATCCTGAAAACGCTTTATAAAAAAAAATACATTTCTCTGTTGCTGGCACCTTCAACCCCTTTTTTAGCTATAAATACACTTTTCAGAATGGATGTGGCTTGTTAATTTTTCACTCTAATTTTTGCTGGCACAACATGCCGTGATTAACACCCTTCATGCAGGCAGTGTCTTTACTTTCACTTTTTGCCTCTCAGAGCCTAGGACAAAGCTGAAACATGGGGAACGCACACTGTAAAGGTCAACTTTTCATGTCAGAAAAGAAACTTTGCTTACTTTCAATGTATCTTTCTTTCATTTTTTTCAAGCACAATTCTGTTCCAAATTTTCTCAAATCTAGGAGTTTAATCAAACCTTTTCTTCACACATAATTTAGTTTTCCAGATTTCCTGTTGTAAAGCCTAAACCTGCTGGCAGCTTTATTATACCATCTGCTAGGTCCCGTCTTAGGGTTGCAACTCTGTGCTGGAGTAACAAACACTACACGCATTGGATCTTCCCACCCTTCATCCTTTCTGAAACTCATCCAGCTGAAAGCACGTTTCAAACACTGTCAGGAATCACTCTTTCTGAAAGAAACTATCTGACCGGAGGCTACAACTTCCACCAGCAACGCCTTATCAAATGTGATTTGGAGGTAAGAAGATTAGTCCATCACGCATTATGTACAAAATAAAGCACAGACGACAAACAAGTTGGATACAGCCAGTTGGAGAACGCACTGCGATCTGCCACTAGCTGAGAAAAGCCCATCTAAAGGCTGCTGCCAGGGGGCAAGTTTCTGACCAATAAACCTGGCATCACACAGAGCTCCTTTTTGCCTTGCAGGATATAAACCAGGCCTGGCAGGAGCAAGAAGCTGTGCACTAGGCAGCAAGCAGCGCTGTTAGGGATAGAGGAAGAAAAGTATTTTCCCTCACTAACAGCATCCCCAGGATGCTCAGGAAAAACACCAGGCTCTACAAGAAGCCCCTCGTAATCACATCTGGTGGACTACCACATGGGGCTGCAGCATGGAGGGTTGTGAGGGCAACAGGGGTGGTTGGCATCCTGGAAGCACCTTTTCCCGCAGAGCAGCAAACAGATCTTTGGCTCCAGTCTGGTTCAGCTTTTGCTCAGATAGTCGCCATGTGCCAAAGAAAACAACAGCTCCTCCCTCACTTGCCCATTTCCACTGTATTTTATTAGTAGGACAGACATAAAAGAGAAAAGGGAGAAAAAAACACTGATTAGCACTGACTTGGCAGGGACGTAAGAAGCTGGACTGAGAACAATGACCTGTTTGAACTGGCAGAACGGTGGGGAGCCCTGGTCAGGGGGAATAGCAGAGGGTGGTGCCCACCAGCCCTTGGCTGCGCTGGCAATTGCACGGCCACCTGCTTTTACAGGTATATTGAGCCTTGCGGAGCGAGCCTGGCTCAGCGTCTATCCGGATCACATCAATCCTGCACCAACCTCACACAATCCCGAGCAACAAAACCCACTCTGAGGTTCAGAAAACGCAAACCAGACAAAATAGATAGGCATTATGGGAAAAAAAAAAATAAAAAAATAACTAAGGCATCAGGTTCAGGAGTTTGCTGGTTAACAGAAAATCCCCGAGTTCCTGAAAGTCAGCGTGCAAACAGCACACGGGTAACGCTGCCAAAGAGAAACCCTGACAACCACTTATGTAAGTGGGTCTCAGCTGCCTCTTGATTACATCTCATATCATTAAAAGGATGCGGGAGGAATAAACAACCACTTCAGAGCAGAGGAGCTGGGGACATGCCGGGATAAAGCCCCTTGTCAAACTTTCTGGGACAGCCACAATCACTGTCCGGATAAGTGAAATTTACTTTCAACTCCTTCAAGGCTTTGAAGCTGAGAAGGTGAAACGCAGCTTTGTTTGTGTGTTGTGTGCATGCTCCAAAGGGGAAAATAAGTCCATGGAGAGATGAGACGCTTTCCATGCGGTCACTGTGCAAATAGGCTGCAGAGGCACTAAGCCACCTCGGGGCCGTCCCTCAGGCAGGACCTTGCTGTCTGTCCCTCCCAACAGCAGCCACCTGCAGATCCGAGCTGGCCGGGCCATCACTCACCACCCAGGTCACCCACAGCACTTCACAGAGGCCACGAAGCCTCCCAAGGATGCT
Source organism: Tringa tobata (assembly GCA_033628505.1). NCBI lineage: Eukaryota > Metazoa > Chordata > Aves > Charadriiformes > Scolopacidae > Tringa > Tringa tobata. The sequence continues at coordinate 1,364,833 of JAHREE010000453.1, forward strand.
ACAACACTGGACTAATTCTCCCATCACACAGAAAAGCAGGGAATTCAGGCAGGGATCATCAAGGCCTTCCAGTCTTGCAGGGCAAAACCATTTCTGATAAAAATCAAGCTCATTAAGAACTGAACTGCCAGCCTGCATGAGGAGAGCTAGAACCAGAAGGCACATGCTGATGCCGACAACTGAAAACTGACAGCCTCAGCAAAGCCTGTGACCTGTGCTCGGGGACCCCGTGTCCGACAGCTAACCCTGAAAAAAGCATTATCCCATTACAGAGAAATAAATGATAAATATATACATATATAAAATAATTAATCACCAGCATTTCTGCAAAGTTTCTCTGAGGGCTTATAGAGGTCTCTGGGGGAAGGTTTGCTTTCTGCTCTAGCACGGAACTTAGCTCTTCCCAGTCTCAGCACTAGCAACGTCTCCTGTAACATCCAGGGACAGCACCAGAGTGCAAAATACTGTGTCTCAGAGGAATCAGAAAACACTGCAGCATGACCAGTTACATTAGAGGCCCCAGGGTACAAACAACTGCATGGGCATTGCTTCTTGGGCAGACAACTCCGCTACCCAGGAGTCTTCATGTCCACATCGTGTTGTCCTGGATTTGATGTGCAGGCCTTGACCCCGTCTAACTGCCTTTTAAAGGGCTATGTTCTAATCCAGAAAGCAACAATGACATTTTAAGTGCCAAAGTATGCAAGTCTTGAATAGACAACAGGGATCTACTGAGCAAGAGGAGCCTGACCCGTAAGAACAAAACCTTGAGTTATTGGCATTGGTAACAACTGGAAACCCCTGAGCCGATAACACAGCCAAAGGGAGAGACTCCTGACAAACAGGATTGTCTGTAAAGCTCTTTGTAAATCTCTGTATGAAGAAGGCTGGGCTGCTGGCATTTTATTCACAAGACTTCAATGGAGCTCGAATACCTGGAAGATAGCCAGCCTTAATTGAGCAAGGCAAACAGATTTATGAAAGGTAACACACACACTAGAAAGAATCACTTCAGCTACTTGCACACCACTGAGCTCAATCACCCGGGCGAAGGACCAGGGACCGCTGCAGACCCTCACTCCTTGCTCACTTCACAGCACCACTCACAAACACAAAACAAAGCAACAGGATGAAGATTAACAGAGAAAAGACTTTTTTCCAGAAGCAGGAAGATTTTTGACCTGAAATTTTCAAAGAAATTGTCCAGAAACTCACACGTTGCTAAAGCAAAAGAATAGAGAAGTAAAGAAGCGGAGTTAATGTTAAACTGAATTCTATCGTGGTTTCTAATGTTACTGGTAACATGAAACCTTTTAAAAAACATAGTATAGTTTTACAGAAGATTAGTCATCTTCACTTTTCTTTAAATACACTTGGTCAATTTTGCTGGTACTTTTCATGCCTAAATATTTATCTGTCAACAGGGAGATACCACTACTTCTCCTGGAACACATCTTACCAAGAATCTCCTATTTGAGAAACGGTTGCCACTTGCCTCAGTGATGAAAGACATCACTGGCTGCCCTTGGAAGAGCTTTGGTGAAACAATGTGACCAGCTGCCCCAGGGGCTTGGTGCCAGATGCGCTTATGTCCTGTAGAAGCCCTGCTTGGGCCAGGCAGGGATCATTAGCCTTGTGGGCACGGGACCAGGCGAGCATTCAGTTCCTAGGGGACACTGCTTAGTAAGGAGGGGAGCAACATGAGAATATCAGCATCGAAGTACAAAGTCAAGAGGATCAACAAAGAGCTGTGTGTAGCAAGAGTCTAGGCCCCGAGAAGCCGCTTGCTGTCATTCTGTTGCATTGTTTCCAAAAGGAACTGCTAAGATTTGTTGGTACACTTGAAAAAGGGCCTGCCGAGATCCCCAATGTGCCACCAAGTCCTGCCAGACAGGGAGAAGTCAGCAGTCTGCAATGCAGAGAAAAGATAGATACCCCATAGCAAAGCTCCTGATTCACAAGGGGGGACCCTCCTTGCTTAGCTGAACAGGTACATCCGTCACTTTTAATTCTGCACAATTCCAGCTTCTCTCTGCATATCCCATGAATCCTGTCTCCTTGGAAAAACAGGGAACGGGAGATCAGGCTCACATCTCCATGATTTATTGCAGAGGTATGCTGCTAGCTGAGTAATACTGTTGGGAGGCTGTCTGCCAGAAGACTTGTCTGCCCCATCATCAGGCCTCTCTAAGCCAAGCCAACCTGGACGTGAGACACGCAGCAGGACTATGAAGAGGAGACGCAGAGTCTTCTGGACAGCATATCTATCATTAACTCTGTGGCGTGGAGCTGTACAGGCAGAGATAAAACACAACAACGGGGGGGCAGAAGGGGCATGTCCTGTAAAATGACCTGACCTCTTTTTCTCAGCTCTGTCTTCACTAAGCTCACCTGCTGCCCCCTCTTAGGGCAACAAATTGGGAATCACAACTACTATTAGTGAACCACTGCACGGTTCTAGGGAAAACAGATCTCCATAATCTCAGGTTTGGCCTCTAAAATACAGAAGCCTCACCTCTCTGCTGAACGGCTTTCCAAGTGCTGGAAAGGCAGGCAGCAAAAAAGGCAGCCAGCAAGGGTGATGTGTAACTTACTGTAGAACAGATAAAGCAGACTGGAGTCTGGAGAAGAGCTCAACTGTATTTACACAAAAACATTAACGAGTCCTGTGGTCCTTTCTGTAAGGGCTGGACAGAACGCCACACCCTAAAAAGGAGCCCCAACCTCGAGGAACTGAGGATGCAGACAAAAATAAGAAATACTTCATCTTGAGGATGCAAGACTATGGCACGGAGGGGAAAAAAAAAAAAAAAAAAGAAAAAAATCCAGTAGAAAGCTTATCCGCAGCCCACAGAAAGAACTTAAAAGATCCTGTGCTCATGCAACTCCCCCTCCTTTTCAAGCAGCAAAAACCCCAAGGTGTGTAGTAAATTCTTATCTTGAAAGGAACATCTGTCTACAGCGGCCCTCCAGAGGAACGGAGCCTGTTTTCTGCCCATCTGCCCCATCACTTTGTAGAGAAGGAACTGACGGTAGCAGCTTGTCAGGAAGGAATAGCGGTATCTCTAACCCAAGAGGAAGTGCTGCAGGGCTTTCATACCCCTTAGAATCAGGAATCGATTACTGCAGGGAAGCCGTAAGGTATCTTACAAAGCACCAACTGCCAACATCATGCTTGTTGCCCTCTCAGCCAGTCCATAAAGGTGTTAAATGAGACAAGCCCCCGCACAAACTGACTCTGATGCCCCTATCTCTAAACCTCACCAGACTCTGAAGCAACGACTTCCTCTGTGCAGCAAGACCTGTGTCTGCAGCAAGACACAATAGCAATAAGGAGTGTATTCCTTTGCCGTTTCACATTTCAGAGGCAAAACCCACAGAGTACAGAGCAGCTCAGTTCAGCAAGAACCACCTGTGGCTGCAACCAAACCAGACCTCAACTGCCCTAGAACAAGAGGAAAGGGAAGTGACCTAGTGATCTCCACGGGCTGCCTGCAGGAAGGAGGGCTCTTATTCAAATGCAAATTTTTACCTTAAGAGTTGTACCTTCCGTTCTGGCTCCTCCACAATCAAGGCCCAGAGCTGAAGCACGGCCTACAGCCTCCAAAGTGATTCCACCTTCCACTTCACCCTGTTCAGGTTCCTCTGAGAGCTGAATGTCTGGGGAGAATGCACAGATACAACATCCTGTTCCCCCAACACCAAAGCAAGGAGGCTGATCATGAGCAAGCAATTTAAATCCAAATACAAAAGAAATCCCCGGCGTAATGCTCTGTTGCCAAAGCCCGTTCAGAAAGCTCCTGGCACCATTTAGCTGAACTGGGCACTTAGGTACCTGAGCAACAACAAGAGACTCTGAATAGCTGGTAGGGATCTCCCAATGGGTAGCAGGGTTGGTACTATTTTACAGGCTGGGTAACCAAGGCAGAGAAAACAGCTTGCTCAAGTAACAGGGACAGAAGTCTCAGAAGCTCAGGTTTCTGACCCCAGTCACTCAAACCTGCACCGTCAAGACCCACAAAGAAAACGTGGCTCTCGATCACAAAGGACCAGAGTTGTAAAGAAGAATCCAACGAGTAGGGAATGCAATGCAGCAGCATCTGCCATGTGTAGAACAACCTCTTCCAGCAGAAGAGAGTGTCTGTCCACTGGCAACGAAAGTGGACCCCAGTCTGCGCACTGCTTCAGAGGAACCCATCAGGGCAGGAGGCAGCCACACAGTGTGAACTGTTCTCACGTGCTTGCACCAGGTCTTAGAAGTGACAGAGCAAAGATGCTTCCATCATGAACAACTAAACTCAACATCACTGCAAGCCTCCAAATCGTTAGGTGTAGCTCACTTCAGAGAGCCCTCCACAGCCAGGGCAAGAACCAGCAGAAGGACTGTGATCGGCTGCTGCCAGAGAAAAGATTCATTCTGAGGACTGACCACAGAAATTCTTCCAGTGAAGTCAAACATTTCATAAATACTTCACCTGGTACCAAGCTCAGCAATTTATTCAGTCTCTCAGCAGCAAACACAGGTTTTATGGCAAACAGGCAGAGAGGAAATCAGAGATGTCACAGCTCCAAGAGATGAAATCAGAGCGAAGCTGGCAGTATTTAGGGTTAACAATTCCTTTTTCAGGAACAGAAATAGCTCTTTCCACACAAATGCCATCAGCTGTTGACTAAGCATCTCTGTTTTCTCTGCAGTCTCAGGAAGGATCACACTGGAATGGGGAGGTGGGTGTTTACCTTGTGCCAACGAGCCTCAGGCTACCAGATCTGGGCTTCAGTAACACCTCTCCACACTCTCCAGCTGCCTGCTGACTTCAGGGCCACAGCTCCCACTCAGGTTACGCACTAAAGGTTATCTTTATGAAGAGAAAGACTAGAGATAAAACCCGATGCTATTGATCAGCGGGCAGTAAATGCCATCCCTCACTGCACACACAGGGGAGAGGTTCCTGTACCCCCCTGATGAGCAGATGCCTCAAGTCCTGTTCTTCCCCATGGTGCTGATGGGAGCTCCTCTGGCAGGTCCCTTTACTGCCAGCCAGGCCAGCACCAACACACACACTGCACGGTACAAAGCTCTCTGCCGAGAGCTGAATAGATCTTTCTCTATCAGATTTCTCCCATTTCCCACAGCCATCAAGACCGATGCAGCCGGCTCAAACCATTAATAAGATTACAAGCAGTTCAGACAAGCCTGCAGTTCACCAACACTGCAGATGCTGAAGCTTCAAAGGAAGTATTCCTCCAGGTTCCCTAATTTTAAAAACATTAGAGCAATGCAGCATTTCACAGCAACCTTTCTTAGACGAAGCCTAGTCATAGGAGCCATTTGCGCTACAAATGCACGCCAAGGATGCCACCAGGAAAAGGACAGGGGTAAAAAGTAGTAAGAAACCACAACACTACGTGTGGTTCACTACTCTGAAAAAAAAAAAAAGGAGCTTTAGGTATCTTTAGGTGGCTTTAGCTTTTCTGGAGAACCAATCAACTCAGACTACGCACAAGACATCTGGACCACGCCAAGCTGGACAGGAAGTGAAAACATTTCACAGATGCTTTAATTTACATAGATATTTGCAGTGCATAACTGACAAGGTGTTTAAGCGTCATCACTTCTATTTTCCAGATAGGAAAATGATACTGCAGAACTCTGCAGCTATGCTGAGTGGCAGAGCAAGAAACAGACCCCCCCACACCTCCTACTTTCTGGGGCTGGAAACCACCCTCTGAGTCACAGCACCTTCTTCATGCTGTGAGGCCAGGAGCGGCATGAAGCCTTGCTCCAAAGGAGCTCTGGTCCGCATGCTGGGATGGGAAATGCTGTGAACATCTCCTAAATGAAGCACCCCATACACTGCTTTCACTGCAACCAGATCACAGGCATCATTGAAGGCAACATTTTGCTCAGATGCAGAACACTTAACACCCTAATAACACTCAGATCTCTTGAATCCACTCCTAAATGACGGTTCATGAAGTTTCAGTTGCTAGGTGGGAGCTTGATTCTTTGGTTACTTCAGAAAAAGATAAACTCATACTTCATACTATTCCAGCCATGAAGAAGAAATTCTTGAGCATGTCCCTACTCCCCTGACTGCTTCACAGCCCACTCCAAACTCTGAACAAGAGCATTCAAGGCTTTTGTACGGGCTCCCAACCCACATACAGGTAGGAAGAGCTGAAAAACCTACCCCAGAGCAAAACTCTTCCAAAAAAATCACTATATTCCCACACAAGAAGTGCCTGTGGGAGGGAGTCCCAGCACAAGCTCTTCAAACCTGTCTCTATTCACTTCTTGCAGCACCATCACTGCAATCCCTGCCCAAAATGTCTCAACAGCTACCCAAGAAGGATTCCTCCACCAAGCCTCTTCCAACAGGGTGCAAACTCTGCAAATACTTTGCTCCTCTTAAGGGCTACTCACCTGAAATTCAGAGACTGTTAAGGATGGTCCCAACAGCTAACTGAAGCCCTGTGGACATTTGAAGTTCTACAGTCCAACAGAGTAGTCCACTTGGCTAGATCCTAGGGTGCTGATACCAAGTTCTTGCTTTCTTCCTGGTATTTTTCCTGTATTTCTTTGCATTTAAGTCTGGCTCACCTTCACCTCCTCTTTCACTTTAGCATGTTTCTAATCTGGCCATTACCTCTTGCCTTTCACTCAAGGTATGGTTGTTTTCACCAGTCCTCCACAAATAATTACCTGTAGTCTCTTAGAGATGTAACAGTGAGCTCTCTTGCCCCTTCCAGTTTACCAGCACTCTCCTGAACATTTACGTATTCAGAACGAAAATACAGACACTGTATTTTGGATGGAAGTACAATGACTTCCCACAGAACCGCACATACATCTTTTAACACCTCAAAACCAGCTCCTGTCCTCACAGACCACACAGCACTGCAAGTCAAGGAGCTACACAACCAACCAACACTACAGGTAAATACCGAACAATCCAGGGCTACCAGACAAGCTTCCAGTCCACTTCAGTTATGGACCAAACACTCCCATACCAAAAAAAAAACAACACCAAAGCATCAGGATTTACAGCTATACACATCCAAAACAGGCTTGCTCCAAAATTAACATCTCAAGTTCAAACTTCCCAGTTACTTCTCCGTGGGAGCCACACAAATGCACAGAGAACCCCCTGAATACCAGTACAAGTTACTAACTAAAAACAAGCCCAAGCTACATTTCAGTGAAGTTTAACATTTAACATGATGTTTCTTTAGTGGCCAGCCCAGCCTAAACCATAACAATATTTAATACAATCTCCTGCTTTAGCCCCATTTTTCCCTCCTGTGGGAAAGAACAACAACTCTTTAAACAAACCAGATGGGTTTCGCACATATCTGCAAAACCCCCTTCAGAAGGTGCTTTCCAGGAGCACACTGTCGTAACTTCCATAACAAAGTCATTGAATTTCAGCAGCTGGAAAAAGACATTCTGCAAAGGAGAGAGCTGCACCTCCCCAGCCTTTACCTGCTCACTGTGCTTTCACCTCATTGTCTGATACCTGACAGACTCACAGTTGTATTTCTTCTGTTTCAAATGACAAAGCAGTGATAAGGAGCTGTGAAATTATCGACCTATTAGGAGAATGAGTCAGTGCCACACGAAAAATAAAACCCACTTACAAGGCATGATTAGTTGAAGAGCAAGGCCTGATACTGAGACAACACAGTCAGTGCCAAGGTGCAGAATAAATGAGGAATACGAGAAAGGAAGAGCAGGGACCACCAGAGAGGTCCAGTTCCTGAAATAAACCCCCTCTCTCCCTCCCCTAGAGTTACCATCCTGTATTCAAGTTTCTCCTGTTCATATTGCTTCTATTCCTACAACAAGAAAAAGCACAATTACAGAATCACAGAATGATATGGGGTTGGAAGGGACCTCTGGAGATCATCTAGTCCAACCCTCCTGCCAAAGCAGGTCCTCCTAGAGCAGGTTGCACAGGAACATGTCCAGGCGGGTTTTCAGCGTCTCCAGAGATGGAGATTCCATCACCTCTCTGGAGAGCCTGTTGCAGGGCTCTGCCCCCCTCCAAGTAAAGAAGTTCCTCCTCATGTTTAGATGGAACATCTTAGGTTCAAGTTTATGCCCATTACCTCTTGTCCTGTCACTGGGCACCACCGAAAAAAGATGGCGCCATCCATCCTCTTGACACCCACCCTTTAAGTATTTATAAGCATTGATCAGATCCCCCCTCGGTCTTCTCCAGACTAAAAAGACCCAAGTCCCTCAGCCATTCCTCATAAGAGAGATGCTCCAGGCCCCTAATCATCTTTGTAGCCCTCTGCTGTACCCTCTCCAGCAGTTGCTTGTCCTTCTTGAGCTGGGGAACCCAGAAATGGACCCAGTGCTCCAGATGGGGCCTCACCAGGGCAGAGTAGAGTGGGAGAATGACCTCCCTCGACCTGCTGGTCACACTCTTCCTGATGCACCCCAGGATGCCACTGGCCTTCTTGGCCACAAGGGCACATTGCTGGCTCATGGTCATCCTGTTGTCCACCAGGACAAATTACAAGTGGAAATGCCACTATAGCAAAATCTCTTTGTGCAGACTATGCTCATAAAAGGGAAAGTGAAATGGCATACTCTTATTTTCAATGCAGCAGCGCTTAAGAAAGTTAGCCCAGCTCACCTTTAAATACTTTCAATTACTCGGGTAAGTATGCTGAAGGCCTTGAGCAACCGACACTTTTGAATCTTAAATGGGTAGGTAATTCTGTCATGGAGAATCTAACAGGCTCTATGCTGTGCAGCTCAGGCACACTGGAAGCACCACCAGACACACCAGAATCACCATCCTGATTTATCCCAGTTGCACCTCAGACGCGATACCCTGCAGGATGAGGATACAGTACAGGAACCAGGTGCTATGCAAAAGCATCAGCGCTGTGCACAGGAGGACTGAGGGTTGTCTCTCTTACCCCATCACTCTCTCAGATACCACGGCACGCTGCGTCAGGCACCAACACCGACTCTAACACCACCCCTGCTTTCAGAAGTAAATTAGCCTTTGAAGTTAGGTTTTACACAAAGCTTTAATGAAAGGCTTTATTAATATGCAACTATAAAGTTAAATCACTTTAATAAAAATTCTTTAGGAGCCTTACACATGTTTATTAAAACTAAAATACTTTTAAATCCTGCATGTCCTTTCCAGCATTTGTACAGACTATTTACTTACTTTTCCAGCTTCAGCTAGTTGGCTGAGTTTCACTTTTAAGCTCTCATGCACACGCAGAAAAAGAAAAAAAAAAGCCTTTATATTCAACGTACATATTAAATTAAGTACAAAACCAAAACACAGCCAACAGCAGAGGTACTCATACTGGCTTGAGGAAACACGTAATTCGAAAAAAAAAAAACCACTAAACAAACCAGCAATCTCAAACAGCATTTGTCACTTGTCTGAGCTTGATTTTTAATCTGAACTTTTTAACTATAACAAGAAAAATAGCAGACCATTTCAAAGAGGTCATACGGGAGAGGTCTTGTTTATCATACCCCAAAAATAGACTCTGCTAATTAGGAAGAACCTCTTAGGCCACAGTCCTGAAAGAAGCAGCATCGCCCATGGTGGCCCCACAAAGATCTCAGGGACCCCAGATGCGCTCCTGATAAATCCAGGCCTATTTACAATACTTTGTGTGGAGTAAAAAATGCAGGTAGCTATTTCAACTTTTCAGAGAGAGCCCATCCCAAACCCATCACTTTCCATCCTCTCTTTAAATTCCACTTTCAGAAGATGGTCTTGGCCTCCCTCCTCCCCACCTTTTCCAGGTGACTTTACTCCCTGGTCCCCAGCGCTGAGCACGAGCTTTAAGGACACCGGGGTTTAACTACCCCAGTGCCAAGTGGGCATGGAAGAGGCAGGTCCAAAAGTCGTGTTTTGGCAGTTTATCTCTGAGAAATCTACTCATCAGGTGCCAATTCTCCAAACTCGGGCTCTCCAATGCAGGGACCAGCTATTTATACCGGATGAAAGAGCCCATTCCAGTGGAGGCCCCATGTGCAAGACAAGGCTTAATGCAAACAAAACTTGCACTATAAACCTGGATTCAGCCCTGGAAGGGGCAGGATGCCTTCCCCCAAGCAGATCATGCAAACACTGCAACTGGCTTATGCTCAATACCTGTTCCTAGAAAGAAACAAAATTTCCAAAGTCCTAAACATTTATGTTTATTATATTATCTTCCCAAACACCAGTAATGTCAACATACAAATATTTGAAGAGTTGATACTCAAAAGAGTATCGTTTGCACGGTCAGCAGACAGAAACAAAACAAAACAACTTTTCCTGACAAAACCCAGAACTCCCAGCTCATTCAAACCCCCTTTCGCCAGCTTTGATTTTGGGGATCGGGGTGTGTGTGTGTGTGTTTCGTAACCACCTTAAAGGGAAAAAAAACCCCTAAGTTCAGGACCAACACTATTAAACAAACCATCCCCCCGGGGAAGATGCACAGGACCCCCACCAGGCTTTCCACACCTTGCGGCCCATCTGCTCCCACCCACAGAGGAAAAACTCATTCCTAAACAACAAAATATATATATATATATAAAATTATCTTTTCAAACCTACCTAACGAGCTCTCCCAGCAGCAAAGCACCCAAACTCCATCCCTCCTCCACCCCCCGCTCTGC
>JAHREE010000453.1:1385414-1396612 GCA_033628505.1 Tringa tobata
TGTGGGCTGAACGCCTTCACCCGCTGCGGGGCCAAGATGTGGGGGCACACGGGGGGAGAGGAGGTAATGGGAGATGGGGGTGAGAAGGCTGGAGGGGATGGTAAAAGAGGGGGAGAGCCCCGGGAAGGAAATGAGGAAGGAGAAGGGGATGAAAGAACAACAGAGAGAAAAGGGAAGGGGTCACAGTGATGAAATAAATCCATATTGCAGAGAAGTTCCCTTTTCCATCCATGTGGCCTCGAAACAGGGCACAGTGGGATGGCAACAGCCACATCAATGATGGGGAGCCCAAGTCTTGGGACACAAAGCAGAGCCAAGGTGCTGGAGCATCCCAGGGGACGGGTAGGGAAGTCAGTGCTGTCCCCTTCCCTGGCTCCAGTCCCAGCTCTGGTCCCCTGGGACAGAGGGTCCTGTCAGGGACAAGCCTGTGCACTGGGCTAAGCAGGAGAGCAAGAGAGAAGGGCCAAGGATGGGGGAGAGGGAGGAGGCTGGGAGAAGAATAAACCACAGATAGAGCCAGCAGGGCTTTGGGAGCTTCCTGTGGGCTTCAGGGCTGGAGAGGACACAGCCTTCTTAGGGGAAAATGGGGAGTTCAGGAAAGTTTGGGGAAGTGGTGGTGTTGCAGAGCAGGTTCCCAGCAGGAACGGCTGCAGCACGTGGGAGTTTGTGAACGGAGAAGGAGGAACCAGAGCAGGAGGGAAGGAAGAGAAAGGAAGAAAGAATCAGTGCTCCAGCTGCACCCAGGGCTACCCTAGGCCTGGAGGGCAGCTCCCACTTTGCTATTTAAAACCTGCCCAGGGAGTGCTAATGAACCTGGTTAATGAGCACCAGCTGTGGTAAACACAGCCTGGCTCATCATCCCACCAAATCACCTTGCAGCTTTGCTGAGCCCCCCGGAGCTGGTGTTGTTGGTATAATGTGGTGGGGACGTGGGTGTCCTACAGCCCACCCCGGGCAGGAGGACACCTGGGCAGCTCTGGTCTGTGCTTCAGCAGCCCCAAGAGCATCTCCCTGTGCTGGAGGGGGGTGCAGGGGCCTCAGAGTCTCTCCAGGACACTCCACAAGCCTCACACCACTTCTGCCCCAGCCCCGTGGGTGGTGATGGTGTGCGGGGGCTGGTGGAAAGGAGCCCCTGACCTTGCCCAGGGTGTGTGTCTTGCCTCACCGCCGAGGAGAGGCAGGCGATGCCAGGGCTGGCAGGCGCTGCGGTGGGAGCACGGCCAGGGGGTTATTAATAACCTGCTGAGTCAGGGGGGGCTCTTGGGTTTCAGGATCACAAGACACAGACGCCGAGCGGCTCAGATGGATCTCCCCCGTTCCTATTTTTCACATTGACAGGGACAACTGGTAAGGTGGGGTGGGGGGCTGCAGCCAGAGCTGGGTGCCTTCAGGCCTCGCAGGGCAGCCTGGCCCCATCCTGACAGTCACTGCACCCAGCAGGGACACAGGGTGAGGACTGGGGCTGCGATGTGCCCAAAATATGAGAACTGCCCTAAAGGAATTAAGCAGGGAGGGCTGGGGCAGGGAGACACAGCACTGATCAGCTATGTCAGGATGTAGCAGCTATAGCAGCTCTGTTGCCCATCAGCATAATGAAATCACATCGTGGGGAGAAAAGTGAGTATACCATGGGCTTCACTGTCAGTCCTGCTTCCCTGCAGGGTCCTCTCTGCAACCCCAAGAAGGCTGTGAGTGGGGCTGGTGTCCTGCTGCTACCCAAAGGGATGGAGCCAAGGACCTTGCAAGATGCAAAGAGAATTAGGAGGATGTTGCAGACACACAGATCACAGTCTAGAATTGCAAGAGTTTTTCAAGGGATGAAAAGCCTCAGGGGACAGGTCAGCTCTAGCTAGCACGGGGACTGGATCAGACCTCCCAGAAAGCGTGTTGTCCCATCCTGGTTGCCACAGGGTCGCCTGTGTTTCCCGTGAAGCATCATCAACACGGACAGGCTGAGGTCTGCTCTGGGATGGCGATTCCTTATGCATCGCTACGGCAAAGCAGTGGGTGATGTGGAACAGATTAACTTTCCGAGGCAGCAGCCCGTGGTAGCAGCGTGCATCACCAGCCTACAGTTTCTCTAGCAACTACCGTGCGAGAGCCATCCCCAGGTCTGAGCCTGGCCCTCATCGCTGCTGTCAGGGCAGGGGAGGTGCAGGGGTCCCTCGCACACACATGAGCACCCATCTCTTCCTCATCCGTGCGCTGGGATCCACTCGCACCCAGAGCTCTTTAGGGCCACAAAACCCACTGCTGTGGGGTTATTCCCCTGTGGTGTTGCCTGGCCCCGCTCCCCTTTCCCCCATCCCACCCCCCCGGCTGTGCTGGGAAGCAGTTGCCTATCGGGAGAGAGAGCACCCCAGCTTTTGCTGGCAGCGTGCTCCCTCCGGGCTGGCACTCGGCACCGCCATCTATTTTTCCACCCAGGACAGTACCAAAATAAGTCTGTCTCACCCCTCCTCAGCAGCTGTTACGGACATCACCCCGGCCACGCCGGCTCTCCCTGGCCCCTCCGCTGTCACAGAGCTCAGACCCCGGCGTCTGCGATTGCAATTGCTGTAGCTGCCACTTGCAGCGGCTGAAATAAGTGAAGTGCTGAAGCTCTGCTTGACTTCTGTGTCCCCAGAGAGGTCTCATTTCCTCGTATCAGGCTGTCTGAGCCGCCGAGCCCCGTTCGTTTCAATTAGCCCGATAGCTCTCAAATCCTATTTACCTTTATGGATGTGTTAGCATCTTGCTGCTTCCCACACCCCGTCCAGATTAAAGGGTAGAGCGAGGAATATGTGCTGTGTGATATCACACGCTGCCGGTTAACCCTCGCTGCACCCCTTGCGAGGCCGACCCGCGGCCGTATATTTCCTGCAAATGAGTAAACTGAGACACAGATAAAGCCCTATCCAAGGGACACGTTGTGCCTCTCAGAGCTGGGAGCAGCCTGCAGCATTAACCCACAGATTAGTGAGAAACCCAGCCTATGGCTTTTGGTTTTAAACCAACACTTCAGGTTTTAGGCGATGCACCTTTTAGCAGATAAAAGACAGAAAAGCCCAGAAAGGCTGTAGTCCCACAAGTCTCCTTTTTGACTAGGTGCTCCCTCCCACAGGGACCTGTCCTTAGGTCCATGTACCTCACTTGGATTTTAACAATCATTTACCATCGCAACACATTCCAGCACTTAAATAAGCTCCTTGAGAGGGAGAGATAAGGTATCAACTTTCCGGTTCATCTTGCCAGTCCGTCTGCAGCAGATAAGCATGTTGGGCAGCAGGAAAAAGGTTATCTAGAGAGGAAGCTGAGCAACGGTCGCTGTTATTGCAGGAGGCTTTGAAAAAAAAGTCAACCCACCAGGAATCCCACAACCCATACAAGCCCTTCCCGGCGGGATATGATTGATGGTTGGAGTCCAGCTGTGCCTTCCTCCCCGGGGTGGGAGGCATCTTCCCGTCCGGTGGAGGGAAGAGCTGTGGGGACGGTCACGATCGGAGGCAGGTGCCTGAGAACCTGTTGCTTTCCCTCTCTTGCTCATTCCTCCTGCCCTGCCCCAGCTCCGAGGAGCCGCAAAAGGAGGGATTTGCTTTAACGTATCCCCCTGCTGCCCCTTCAGCACATTTTGAATGTTTTGTGGCTGAGAAGTCTGCAAAAGGGAACTTTTCTGCCCCAAACTGGGGCACTGCTGTTCTGGGTTGTGCCTGTGGTCCCTGGACACCAGCACCCATCTCCTACCGATCACCGAGGAGCAAAAGTGGAAAGGAGTTTCTGACAATCCCCAGCCTTTCTTAACCAAAGCATCACCTTGCTTTTTGGGATGAGAGAAAGGGGAAACAAGCCACGTTGGGGGAATTTCATTTACAGCCTAGTGAAAAAAGTGTGTTTCCTTTGGATGGCTGCTTGTTACTTGATCTTCCGGCCTGTGGTTTGTTTGCTTGTTTGCAGATGCAGAAATGATGTCATCTAAAAAAAAAAAAAAAAAAAAGGCAGCCATTTAGCCATTTTCACTCAAATTTTCAGACCCCCTTTCTGCCTTCTTGTGATCACCCAGGACAAAAGACCCCACATCCCAGCCACGCTGGCTCAGGAAATGTCCTGAATTGGGGACTGCAGAACAATAACTGGAGCAAATCCTGCCAGGAAGCGCTCTGAATCCCCTCAGCCACGTTCTCTCCCCTCTGGAGCTTCCAGCTCCCTCCTGCCTCCCCTCCCAAGACATCCCCATCGCATCCCTCCACGTGCTCCTCTGTTGTGCTGATTCCCATTAATCTGTCTTTTACATAACCCCTGGCTTGCGCTGGACACAAAAGCTACATGTTACCATGCTATGAACACACAACTTTAGGTTTAGGGGTTAAAGCAAATAAAACTCCCCTCGCAGCCAGGAGATGCAAACCATGACAAACCAGAGCTGGCAGCTCCGAGGTGCAGATCCCAGCGGGAAGAGGGAATAGGCACCGGCAGCTCCTGGCAGTGGACCTGCACCCAGACGTCAGAGGCTGATTCCTTAATCACCATCACATCCAGCGTGTTTAACTATCACACAGCTCCTTGGCTGGAAGCAAACAGCACCGAACGCCCGGAGCACTTCAGCCTCTGGGCAAGTGTTTGGTGAACATCCATCATTGTAGCTCTCGCCTTCTCTTCCCGTGGCTTTTATTTTAATTAATCTCTGCAGGTCTGACTTTCCAGCACCGATGGTCTCGCACAAGGCTGCTGGTGCTGGGAGAAGTGAGGAAGGCAGAGAGGGTCCCACGGGCGAGGGTGTATCAGAGGGATGGGGACTCTGCGAGGACAGGGCAGTTTCTGGGGAGCGGAAACCAGCTCTACCTGTTTGAAATTTGTTGGAAAAACTGGGAGAGATACCCCGTGCAATGCCCAGGTCCCCAGACTCATCCTCTGGAGCGGCTCAGAGGAACCACACTGTAAAGGGAAGAGCATTGGCATTCCCAATGGCCCTGAGCCCACGAGGCCGGGGCCAGCAGCATTTGCCACAGGGCTTCCTGGCTGCCGAGACGTGACCCCGCTTGCCGGAGGAGTCCCCTGGGCGCTTGAGCCAATTTGTTCCAACACCGCAATTAGCAGTTCATCACGGCCAAGCTGTGAAAAAAGCGGCTGTGATACCGCCCAGCCGGAGAGGCCTCCCCTGCTAAGAACCAGGGATTTTCTGGGGGGAAACCCTGCTTTGGGGGGGAATCTGGGGAAACCACTGCCCCCCCCTCCAGGCCATCAGCATCTCCCCACCTCCGGCGCTGCTCAGCCTCGCTCGGGCTGCGAGAGGTTAACAGATTTCAAATGACTCCTGTGATTAACTTTTCCTAAATCTCCAATTCTTCTTTGCCTTCTATTTTTATAAAAAGAAAAGGGGGGCGGGTGGGGAGGAGGTGGTATTTACAAGGGATTTCACTCAAATAATGAAATAAATGTGATCAGCCGAGGGACCCTTAATCCGCTTTGACTCTTGCGTCCTGGGGAACGAACGTGGAGATCTTTGCTGCCTCCGAGTCCCAGCAATGTGGGAATGAAACAACCCTGTCCTTGCCTGCCTGGGGGGCTGAGCCCACAGCAATACCTTAAATCAGGCACTGCATTCAGATAAAAACACATCAGCCAGGGGTTTTTGGGTCGACACCGGATAAAAACACTTCTTTGGCCACCTGCTCCCACCCTGCAGCCAACATGTCCATACCCAGGCCTGCAGCCCGCCGTGCCGAGGCAAGAACTGGCCATGTCTTTATTTCAGATGGCCAAAAACAGGTAAAACAGCATCTGCTGTGTTCCTGCATCTTCCACCTGTAGCATCACCCGCTCTGACACCACCCTCTGCAGCACACGCCTGCGAAAGGCAGGAACCTTCCTATTTCCTTAGCCTTTGCCCGATATATTAAACTTTTAGCCTGGAAATGACATGGTTAATTATCACTTCAGGATCAAAACGTAACTGAAAATCACACAGCTGATTCTCCCTAACTGGGGAGAAACCTTTGAGGTCCAGCAAGGGGTTTGTGGCTGCTGGGGCTGTCCTGCCCCTCTTGGTGCTGCAGGGAGTGGTGGCAGGGCTCTGCACCGAGGTGCTGGGAGCTGGTTGAACCCATGGGTCCCTTTACCCCCATCAGAAACACCCCGATTGAATAAAAGGGATGTGTTCACCCCAGCACGGGGTGAAGGAGAGCCACACCTGTGCTACCGCAGGGAGACCTTGTGTAACAGCCTTCCTGATTCCCCTCCCCGAGTCCTCAAATCCACCAGCCTGCTCTCTGGGTGGCAGCCAGTGCCCGTGCTTCCCTCCCCATTGCCTGCCTCGTCCCAGGGGGGACACGGGGCCTGGGTCACCCCTTCTTGGGGGGCATCAGAGAGGACCCCCCCCTTCCTTCAGCAGCCCCATGGCAGGGAGGGCAGCACAGACCTGATGTGGGAAGGGTTTCGTCCCACCTTCATTTCAGCACAACCCCAGCCACAAACCTACAAAACAGCTTGTTGGAATAAAACACCAGCTTAGGCTGGGGAGGGAGGAACTAAACACCCCAGCCGTGATTCCCACATATGCCCAAAGATATAATCCAGATTTGCTGCTTGCCCTGGCACCCTTTTTTTTTTTTTCTTTTAATAAATTAAAATCTCTTTTTGCTGCTGAGCATAATCAGCATTAGGGCGAGGGGAGGAGGAGCCTTTCACTGTACGCTGCAGAATGACAAATGAAATCACTGCCAGTGCAGGCTGAGACTCTCCCGGTGGCACGGACTCATGCAGCACGATGGCAGCAGCCCCCCAACCCATGAGCTGCACTTGTCCCTTCTGGGGCATTTTCTTCATTCATCTGTTAGATGAACTAAAAGGCAGGAGATGCCCCAGTTGGGGGGGATGGAGAGGTGTCCTGGCTTGGGAAGAACCACCCTTCCTCAAGCCTCATATTGAGCCTTGCATGGCTCGAGGTTCAGGGAAAACATTCACATTCCTGGGAAAGCCTGAAGGAGCCCAAACCATCTGGCTTTTTGCCTCCCCACAGCCACATGGCCATGGTGACCATCTGCACAGAGCAGCCTTGGTGTCCTCCGGCTCAACTGGGACAGCTGGGGCCAAACCTCCGTCTGAGCATCAGCATGAGCTCCAGGCGAGGGGAGAATGAGACACAAAAATTACTGGCCTCAGCCACTGGCTTACAAGGAATATGCATCTGCAAGACCCACTGGTGTTTCTTACAGCCACTGCCAAATGTGAGGCCAGTGGAGAGCACAACTGGGTGATGCTTCCAGCACATTACACAGGAGTGCACGGTCCGGCAGTGCTGCTGGTGCTGAGAGCCAGCCCCATCCCTCTAACACCCTCTGATGGGGCAGAAACCCCACCTCTGGCTGTGGGGCTCCAGGGACAGGCACACCACATCCACGCTTCTCCTCGCAACCAGCAAAGGAGGGCTGGAAGGCAGGCAGCATCTGCACAGATCTAAACCCCAGGGAGGTTGTCCTTTCCCTCGTGCTGCTGTGCTCTCCTTGCCTCTGAGCCAAAACACTCCGGATCTGGCCCTGGATGTCAGTGAGTGCAGCACAGGGGGCTGAACCCCTCCCCACCCCTCCCAGCTCCCCAGTGTAACCCAAGGTGGTGTCACTCAGACTGAAGGCTGGGAACAGCCCCTGCAGGTTGTACCTTGTTGGTGGAAGAGCTGGGTTGTCCTACCACCACTCCCCACGTGCTCCCACCCATACAGCTGTGTCCCTTGGGGGGGGGGGGCTGGGCTGGGGTCTCCTGCCTCCCCCGGGAGGTAATAGCTAACCCAGCCACAGCCTGTGCTGCTTGTCAGGTGACAGGGACGGGCAGGGACACAGGACACAGGGCTGGGCAGCCCCACAGTGGTACCCGCCATCCTCGCTGTTGCTATAGAGACAGAAGCTATAGAGACAGAAGCTCCACAGCAGCGATGCTGAGCGGTACCTTCAGCGTGGCAGGCAGCCGGGAGAGAGGGACGAGGGATGCTGTGTGGTGCCGTGCTGCTTGCCTTGCCAGCAGGGCTGGGCACAGCTGCGGCAAAGCTCTGCTGGGCTTCACCTAGCGTGCCCAGATCCACACTCACCTTGGGGGGGCTCTCCCCAAAACCTCCCTGCAGTGAGCACATAAGCATCAGGCCCCCCCCCCCGGCTCTGGGCACTGAAGCCCAGGGTGAAGGGGTGCAGGCTGCGGGGGTGCCGAGGAGGAAGGTTCCTTGGAGAAACCCTGTGTGGGAGTGAGCCCTGTCCTGTGAGCCCCACCTTACCCCCGTGAGTCACCTCAACTCACCTCTCCCTGCTCTCTTGCCTTGCTTTGCAACCACATGCTGGGATGAGACTGGCTCAGCTGATGTTACCCACAACGGCAGCTTCTTCAGGCCATGCTCTCCCGATTACACCAGCAAAGACCAGGAGTAACTCCTCCAAAGCCATCCTGGCCCTACCAGAAGACAACGCAAGCACAAGGAGACCTGGACCCAGGGACGTGGCTGTAGGTGCATCCAGCCTATTTGCAAAGGTTCAATAAAACCTAGAGCTGCAAAGTGTGAGCTTCCCACAAAGGAATCAGGGCAAAGTCTTCCCCTGCTCCCTGCCTCTTCAGGTACCCACCATCTCCAGGTACACGCACAGACCATCAGAGCTGCAGTAACGTGCCTCCATCCTTCCTAGGGGTGAGGACAAACTCTGCCAAGTGTAATAACGCCTGGAAGAAAGAGAAAGCACCATAGCTTGATTTTTCACAGAAGTCTTTGCGGGAGAAGGAGGTTGGATAAGAAAATCCCCGATGGAGGCCAGGCACAGTCACAGCAGCGCTCCCCGTTTGAACGAGCAGCAGCAGGGGAGCGGGGCAGCACCGACCACCCCCCACATCCCCCTGCTGCTCTGCCTGCTGCTGCACCGACCCGCCAGCCTGCGGGGAAAGCCCTGCCCTTTCCTGAACGCACTCAGTGACAGCCCTTCCCGAGGGACCCTCGCCCAGCCCAGCCCCGGGGAGCTCCGCGGGAGGCTCATCTTTAAAGGACACGATAGTCCCCCTCACCAGGCTTCTGCTCCAGCCTCGGAGCTGGAGTCAGCATCTCCCAGGGCTCTGTGCTGACATCCCAGCTGGAGACGCGTGCCAGGGATAGATTTTCTGTTTAGTTTCTTTTCATATTAATTATCAAAGAGCAACAAATGTTAGCAGCTTGCAGCAGTCTTTATCTGAATGTCTTCTCCTTCTCACCAGCAGCTCCTGTAGGAAGAGACTCCCCAACATAGATGAGAGCACAAGACCCCACTGGTTGCTCCCTGGCCTTGCATTTGGCTCCCTTGCATTTGGCTCCCTTGCCAAGTGCATTTTGCTCACCTGGGACAGACAGGAGGACAGCGATGATGGGATCCCTTCATCCTGCAGGATACATCCAGCGAGGGAAGGTGCCAAGTCTGGTAGTGTCCATCACCTGCCAAACATCAAATGCTCTTCTAAAGACAGAGAAACCACAGAGAACTGGAGGGTTCTGTGCAAAATACGGGATTTTCTTAGACAGTTGTGAGGGGTGATCCCTTTCAGAGGGACCACGTTGAGCATGGCCATCAGCTGGGTAAAGATCAGCCAGGTTTCAAGTTGGCTGCTTGTCAATAATGGGGAGCAACAACATCGTGGCTGGGCATCAAACTCTATATTCAGTGATATATCGGTACACAGACATCAATTAGCTCAGCCTCGCAATCAAGGAAGGTCAGGAGTGCTTTCCTCATTTCATACGGAGTGAGACACAGAAACATTCAGTATTTACCTCTGTACTGAGGTTACAGGCATGTGAACAGAGGCTGGGGTAGGGGCAGTCCTGCCCCCAGCCCTCCAGCTCACCGACACTGCTGGGTGTGCCAGAAAACAGTCGGTGCTGTACTGGACTTACCTGGGAAATTCCCATCCACAGCATCATTTGGCAGAATCGTAAAATCATGGCCATGAAGAGATAGGAAAAGACTCTTTGCTGTGTATCTAGACCTGCTTTGCAAAATCACCATGATCCAGCACAACGCCTTTTCAGTTACTCCCTACTAGGATGATAATGGGCAACTTAAGTATTTGTCCTTTACCAGACCAAAAAGCCCACACGCACCCTCTCAGGCCAGAGTTCTGAACAGCAGATGAAAGGGGAGCTTCAGCACGACACCTTCGGTATCCTGAGCACCCATCTAGGTCCACCTCATCCAAAGCAAACCATTTCAGGGATGGTTTCTATCCCCCTCGGTCAGCAAGACTGCAAGACCTGCTCCAAGTTGAACACATATCTCAAAGCTACACTGAACTGGCTTTTGTCCCGTCCCTCGTGATAAGAACCAAACAGGGCAGGATTTTTATGATTATTTATTATCTGTGAAGTGCCGGCAGTGTCCTGGCTCGGTACAAGACACAACTGCCGGGCTTACAAAAAGAAAAAAGCATTATGGCCAAAATCATTTAGCCTCCAAAAAGTTAACGAACGTGTTCTCAGGAACCTCTCAGGCGCTGCCCATCCTGAGGACATATCAAGGTGCTGATGTGAACCACCCAAACTAGGCAGACATGTAGCTCATTGCTCTCACCCGTAAAGCTTAATTAGTTTGCTGTCCAAACACAGTTTGAGAATACGGCCAAAACACAGGTATGGCCCTTGATTGCTAAAACCCAATCCATTGCAAGAAACATTTTTTTTTTTTTCAGGTGGGGAAGCAACATTAAAAAACGCCACTACTCATGGAAGTTACAACAGCTTCCAACAAACAACATGTAGAAAATACTGGGAGGGAGACTCTTAAAGTATCTGCTAGTTTCCAGTGGAAAAGCGTCAAGTCCCCCATGTTCACCAGATGGATATCAACATCTGACACGTGTTGGAAGACATCCATATCAACTCCACCAGCCTGAACTGTAAGTAGCCGAAGACAAAGCCAGACAGGACATCTGTGATGTGGTGCCGTCCGATCATGACACGGGAAAAGCCCACGCAGAGGGCCCAGAGGACCAGTAGGATGCGGAGAGGGATGGCCAAGACTAGGTGGTTGAGAAAGAACTTGGAGAGCATGGCTGCTCGGCTGGCGTGCCCAGCTGGAAATGCATAGGTGTCCATGGTCAGGTAGTCCAACAAGCCAGGGGTGATGTCGTATGGGCCCTTCCGCTTGGCCAGCTTCTGCAAACCAGCCACAATCATGATGTCCAGGAGCAGGGCTACAAAAGGAGAGACAAGGAGGGAAAAGTCAGAG
>JAHREE010000453.1:1416268-1429751 GCA_033628505.1 Tringa tobata
CCCCCCCCCCCCCGGGCCGGTGCGTGGCGGCGGGATGTCAGGGGCGGCGGTTCCGCGGCGCTGAGCGGGCGCGGAGCGGCGCGGCCCCGGGCGGAGCGGGGGAGGCTCAGCCGCCGCCGCCTCCTGCCCCGCAGCGCAGCCCCCGGAGCCCCCCTGCGCCACCGGGACCTCCGATTTGTTCTTTATGGTTTCGGCTATTTCTAAGGAAAAGAATAAAAAAAAAAACCACCCAACAATCCCCCAAGCCGAAGCCCTGACGGTGCTGGCGGAGGAGCCTCCAAAATCGGAGATTTGGCTACTTTTTTTTTTTTTTTGCATTTTCCACCCGTCGTTTCTTTCTGTTTTTATTGTAATTTTGTGCGAAAGGAAGTTATGAACAACTGCAAGTCAGGAAGTGGAAATCCACACCGGTTGTGACAAGCTGGGGCTAAAAACTATTTCATTATTTATATAGATGTGTCTATCAACATTCTGCTTTTCATCCAAAGAATAAAGGGAAATACCGGCCAGTCCTATGTTTGACGGTGAATGACAGACCACGTCTGAGGAAAGGAAGGACTAAATATATCAGCTAAGAACACCACCGTTATTTATTGAACTCAAGAGACCTTTTTTTTTTAACCCAAAGACTGTTTGAGCGAGAGATTTAATGGGTCATTAAAAGGGGAAAAAAAAAAACCCTTAAAGGCCCTTTTGCTTCTGAAGTGCAGCTAACCTCAAAATAGGAGCAGTACTTGTAAGACAGAAACTCAAATTAAGGCTTTACGTGATGAATTTTCTATCCTATGGATATCAGTATTGAGATTACAAACCAAGAAGATCTGTAATTGATCTAGCACCAGACAATTTCAATGCCTAATATTCCCCAGGATTGCTGGAGTACCCTAGGAGCTGCGTCGGACTGTACTCGGGGTATGCCATGGGCTGTATTCAGAGTATTAGCTGCAAATCCAAAGTTTTCCGGGAAAGTATTTCAGTGATTGAAGTCAAAGCCTCCATCGATCCCGTTCCCACCAGCATCGACGAGTCCTCCAGCGTGGTCCTGCGCTACCGGACCCCTCACTTCCGAGCCTCTGCGCAAGTGTTGGTGCCCCCTATTCCCAAGAAGGAGACCTGGATCGTGGGCTGGATCCAGGCTTGCAGCCACATGGAATTTTACAATAACTACGGGGAACAGGGAATGTAAGTATTTCCAAGAGCGCGTGCGGGTGCGTTTGCCGAGGGGGAGAGCCGTGGCCTGGCTGGGAAATACTGGATTAAGCCAAAAATTATAGCCCAGTCAGTTTGATTTTAAAACCCAGCTCTTCTGAAACTTAACAGGACTTCCTCATATGTTTAAAATATAGGGGAGCTTGTCCCTGCCCTTTTAAAGGAGTGGGTGCTCCTCTCTTCTGATGGGAATGTGCCCAAGCCCTAACCAAAACCCCCCCGTTCCCTTAGGAACCCCAAAGCAATACTGTATTTTACAACAGCTTTTGAGTAGCCCTGGAGATCCTGAGATCCCAGGTCAGCCCTGCCACCACGGGCACCCCACTTTCGATCCGTGTTTTATGTGAGGGGTTCCCCTGATGGCCAGCTCTTCTCTTCGTTATCCCTCCCCATCCCTCAGGGGGTAAAACCGCGTTGACAGACCCCAGGGACACCCAAGGGCTGACACTTGTGGCACGGTGCCGTCCCCGGTGCGCTGTACTGCTGCTGCAGTGTGCCACGGCCGGGGGCTTGGTAGCCCACCACTTTTGGGAAGGGGCTTGGTAGCCCACCACTTTTGGGAAGGCACTTGAACGTCACAGGAGGAATTCTCCTTGCTTTGCCCACAGTAGAAGGTGGCCCACAGGGAAAGAACAAGATGGATTTAACCCACTGATAATGAAACCCCTTTTGCATCACCTTGGAGCCGGGTGAAAATTTCACATTACCCTCCTTTTGGGTAATGGAAGAGTGGGGATATATAAGTATATATGTAAAATAGGGGAACCTAGGGGCCGTTTGCACACCAAAACCCCCGTGTTACTGGTCAGACAGTCATAGCGAGACAGGAGTGAGTCAAAATGTCACCTCCCTAGGGTGAAAAGTCATCTCTCCCCGGTCCCCCACCAGTTTGTTCACCGGGGGTTGTTGCAGGCTTTGGGCCGTAGCTGAATCAGCAGCAGCACCTGATCTCCAGGCGCCTGCACCGACCAGCAATTCTGCAGCTCAGGGTGCTGGGCAGCACCGGCTGCAGCAGAACTGCCCCTCTGTCCCAGCCACGGGGACACAACCTGACCGCAGAGCCCGCTGCTGGCAGATGGTTTGGTGGCTGGAGGTGCTGATGCTGCCTGGTCTCCGGGGGCAAGGGAGAAAGGAGGAGAAGGTCAGGTCTAAGGAACCCCCCTGACTGCTCATCCCAAGTGCCCTGCGTGGGGGGATGCCGGCTCAGCCCCTCAAGGGTCATTCTGGGTGGCTTGAAAAAAAGGGTGAGTGAGGGGAGCTGAAGGAGGATGGGAACACGGGGTAGGGCTGGAGAGCAGGACACACTCTGACTTAATGCCGTGCCCTCCTCAAGGGCTGAACATCTGCACACACACCCCAGCCCTCCTGCACACACCCCTGAGGACACGGGCTCAGCATCTCAGATGTAAAGCAAATCTGCACCGTGCGATGTGGACCAGAGGGGAGGGCACGCCGAGGAGCTGCCGGAAGCCTATGTGTGTCCTCCCCCCAATCTGTCCCCACGTCCCCTCTCTGCTCAAACAGAAAGTGCCTTGAGAAGCAAACTGGCACCTGGCAAACACCCGGAGTGAGGGAGCGGAGCAGCTTATCTTGATTTTAAAAGTACTTACAGCAGGCCTGAAATCTGTAGGCTTTTTGGCTCCGACACCATCTTTAGCAAGGACAATTTGTTGCTCAGATGTTCCCAATTCCAGGCGTTTGGGATTTGCATGTGTAATTCTCAGGCTCATTTAGAAATCCTGTCTTTAGCCACCAGCTGCAAAGGAAAACAGAAAAGTCCACTGTAAATAAATACAGCTCACATCCACCGAGATAAAGAGGACTGGGCAGAGAGCTGCTCTGCCAGTGCTGCTGTGGGCTGCAAACCTCAGCACGTCCTTTTATTTCTCTGCACCTGGGTTTAAAACGAGGATTTGGTACAGTCTTCCCTTGCTGGAATGCTTCGAGACCCAGAAAAAGTTGTATCTATCTACAAGCTAAGTGCTGTAAACAGGTAGTCAGAATTAAACACTGCAGCTACGTAGGAGAGCTATTAACCAGAAAATCACGGAAACAAAGATTTTTTTTTTCCCCCTAAGAGGTTCATTGACATTTAACTGATATAAAAATAAGAGTTACCCAAACATAAGCAGGAATTGGTCTGTTCCTCGACTCTTTCCTGTAGACACATCACCATCTGAAAGCTATAAATAAAGGCTTTTGGGAGGACAGGCCTCTTCTAATGCCATTGAAACGTGCTCCTGGAAGACCTTTAAGACCTTTATAGAGAGACAGGACACGAACCTGTCTGAAAGGATGGGCCAAGCCTTTAGCTGGTGTAACTCATCGTAATCCCACTGACCTCCTCGGAGCTGCATTGATTTATGCCAACAGAGTATTTGTCCCAACTTTCCATGATGAAGAGACTATTGGAACATATATATTTTTTATCGCTGTGGGGACAGGCAAACAGAAAATAATGAAAAAATCAGTCGGTCAACCAGAGCATTAATACTTCGAGCAGGCTTTGGATTAATTTTTCACTTTTATGCTCCAAAGTTGTGAGCTGTGTGTAAGCTGGCCATTACATTGAGGACAGAAACAGCTGAGAAATACTGGAGCAGATGGAGCTGTGCATAACGCTCCTATAGGGATGTTAGCTGCAGAGGGGATAATTTAGACACACAACCTTTAAAGCGGCACTGACAATTTGGGGGCTAAATGCAGTATTTTTAAACGTAGAGGAAAATAAAGCTCAGATAACGTGTAAATGCTGGCATTATTTTACATGCAAGTCAGCAGATGCTGTTGGGAACCTGAAAACCCCCAGGATGAGGACGTGGATGTTCTCCCCGACCCCCTGCTCCGTGCAGAAGTGGGGTGAACTCCTGTTTGGCCCCATGGCTGGTATTACTGCTCCCCCCGAGCAGGGTTTTACCCCATGCCCGTGGGGAAGGATGCTGCTGTGCGGCAGGATGAGGCCACGGAGCTCTGACCTGGGCAGGAGCAGCTGGACCAGGTCCTCACTGGGATCTCCTGGGGTGGGTGCTGGTTTCCACGCCTGGTCGTGCAGAACCTGGTGGGACCCGTGTTAGCGGCTGGGCACCGCCGGAATGGCATTATCCAGCCTTGTTTCTTCATCTCCATGGAGATGTGCAAGAAGCAGTGCAGATGGAGATATGCAAAACAGAGAGATAAATAAATCAGAGTTTGAATATGATCAGCCAAGGATCTGGAGAAGTTTCAGGTAGATATGTCTCCCCTGGAGGACCCGATGGGGCAGCTGGGCAGCATGACATCATTGCTTTACCTTACCGGGCATCTCGCTCTTGCAAGATTAAATCTTCTGTGCCCTGCAGCAGAGACACAATGAACTCGAGAAATCGACTTGTCAAGAGAATAAACCCCCAGTACTCGGGAGGGAAAACACAATCAAAAACAGATTCACCAAAGAAAAGAGGGTTATGCTTTCTGTGGGTAGCGAAGGGAGGTGAGTTCAGCGTGGGAATTTGCTGAGATACCCCTTGGGGGGTCTGGAGGAAAAGGCTTCGCTGCCCTTGTGTGTCCCCTGACCCTTACCTGGGCTGTAAGCACACACCTCAGCCGGTTGAATAGGTTGTCCAGTCTGACTCGAGCCAGCTCAGCAAAACCAGCAGAAATCCATCCCTTTTTCTCAAAGCTAGTTTTACTCCCTGAGCATCAAACATCGCTGCCGGTTCAGGCGAGAAGGCAGGACCATGCAGGGAGAGGATGCAGGGGAAGAGGGACCACAGCAGGGTGGCTCTGACAGCCAGAGAACATCTTAAATTTCCTTTCTGTTCTTCGCTACAACCCTGGCTTGAATTGTTTGACGTGCCGGGGTAGGTGAGAGGAGACACTGTAAAGGACAATTTAAAATGAAGCAGCTCTGAATATCAGGTTTTCCTTTCTTGAAAGGAAGCTGCCAGCACAGGCGCAGGGAGGCAGGTCGAGGCAGTGATGGGGGATACAGGAGGTGGCTTTTCACTGCACCCACACCTTGCACTGGTACCTGCCCCGAGCACGGGCTGCGCCTGAGCAGGGTTTTCTCTCTTCTTGGGAGCTGGAGAAGCACGAGGTTACGCAGGTCCGTCTGGCCCGGGACTAATTAGGAGCTTTAAGGAATTGGGGCTGAGGATGCAATAGTGCCCGATGCCTGTCTGAAAAGGTTAACTGCACATACACATGTCACTGCTGGGTGCTCGGGGCTGGAGGCTGCCGTGCTCGGATTCGCTGCGGTCCGTGCTGTGGGGCAGCCATCTGGAGGGCTGGGGATAAGCTGGGGGCTTCATTCCGTGTGACAGAATAAGGAGAAATGCATCCGAAGGAGAACTGGGAGGCTAAAACCTACATAAAGCTGCTGGGCTGTCAGCAGCGGGGCTACACTCATGCCACAAGAAATAGCTCAAAGTTCCTTCTCCTGGTAGCAAGATGACATTTGTTAAGAGAGGTTTGTTGGCAGCTCCAGTCTTTGGCGGTGCCCATACTGACTCTGAAGGTTTCAGAAACAGCAGAAAGAAGCTCGGCAGTATTACAGGCCAGAATCTACTGATTTTGGAGCTGATCAGCTATAGAGAACCCATGAAACCAGATAGGTTGGTTTCTTTTCACGCCTCTTCCCGGCTATTGTCAGCAAAGCGTTTACTGGGCACTTTCCCATCTTTCCTTGGCTCAACACCACCACACAAAGATGCTGATGCGGCCAAAGATCATTCCACAGCATTCTTTCCAAAATCATCCAGAAGGGCAGTTGTTGGCATATTGTTTAACACGGACAGACTATGCGAGGGAAGGCTGCTCACCTGCTGGCACAGAGGCTTGGCTGCAGCAGCACCAACCAGCCACCGTCGTGCAGCCTCCGCTTCTTGCTCCTGTCACGGGACCATCATGAGGCCTCATTTTTCTTCTCATTACCAGGATAAAGCGTGATGGTTTTGAAACCCTGGGGTTAACCACACTCGCTAGAATTAGGCACAGAACACAGGCCAGTTTCTTCTTCCCCGTTCCTGCCCACGCCTTTTCTTAAGCAGGGTGCTTAAGCACCACCCTGGGCACAGTCACGCTGCTCACCAGCACACTCGGCTTTGTGGTGGGGTTTTGCAGCAGCATCCTGCCTCCAGAGACCTGCCCGGGCCCTCACACAGCTCCACCTTTTTTTGGCTCTCATTTAAACCCTGGGCAAATCCTTAGAATGTCCTGTAATTCTGTAGGAATCTGCCCGGGGCCAGATACATCTGCTGGGAAGGAAGATGGGGACAAACAGATCTCGGTTGACCTGCAGTTTCTGAGCATCCTCTACCCGATTCTCCTGCCATTTGCCCACCAGCCTCTGACCCGAGTAGGCTGGAGCAGCCCGGGGGGGTTTACCAGCCTCTCCTAGCATCTCCAGTCCCGGTTTGGCACCTCGGCACCCGCAGAGATGCT
Organism: Tringa tobata; assembly: GCA_033628505.1. NCBI lineage: Eukaryota > Metazoa > Chordata > Aves > Charadriiformes > Scolopacidae > Tringa > Tringa tobata. The sequence continues at coordinate 1,422,899 of JAHREE010000453.1, forward strand.
GTGGCTGCACCTCAGCACCACGCTGGTCACAGAGTGAACCTCCAGCAAATGGTCAGGTCTCATCCCCGGCTGACAGCCGAGCTGGGTGCCGGCCGCTGTCTGGATAGAGAGTAATCCTAAACCATCTGCTGGGAGGGGGAGAAAGAGCCCCCAGATGGTGTTTCAGCGGCGGGGAGGAGGTGGGGGGGCTGCAGAACTCGACCTCCGCTCCTCCGCCCGCCGAGGGCCGAGTTCTTCCAGCATCCCCGGAGCCTTTCCCGTCTCAGCTCTCCCTGATGAGGAGGGGGGGTGGTGGTGAGCCAGGATGGCTCCGGTTTAGAGAGCAGAGCCTTTAAACGTCTCTCCGGTGGCTGGGGGGTCCTGGCAGGATTGCTCAGGGATCTCCTTTTGGCTGCCTTCGCTAAAAATTTTCTTCCAGGGAAAGGACTCCCTCTGCCTGCTGGCGATGAGCTGGAGGAGAGGGTTGCTGGAGAGGATTGCTGCAGCTGCCACAGCAGCCTGTAAATCCCTGCGGGGAGACGTCACCCTTGCATAACCCCCGGCTGCTGCCGACCCCCCCAGTCCTGCTGCTGGGAGCATCCCTGCATCCCTCAGAGCAGCCCCTGTCCTGCCTTGCCCTTGACCTTCAGGGCTCCTGCCAGGCCTTCCAACCTGCAAACCATCCATCTCCTGAGCTGTGCAACCCCTTGCCCAATGCCTGCACACGGCAGATTTTTGGTAGGACCCCCCCTACTCGCATGAAAAAAAATAAAATAGAATAAATGAGATCTTTGAATCCCCCACGGTATCTTCTAGCTACAGCCAGACATTTACAGCTAACTGCTGAACGATCCAGTGGTTACAAACATGGAGGCACTTCACGGTCATTAACTAATTAACAATCAGAACAGCCTTGTGAGACCGTCACATTAGTCCTGGCCAGTGGAGAGGAGCAGCTCGTCCCAAAGCTGCGTCAGAGCCCGACGTGTGTGTCCCCCCCAGCCTGCCTGCGCCCGGCCGCAGCCCCCCCTGCACTCAAGGGGCTATTTTTAGCAGCAGCACTGGACTTATTAAAGGCTCGGAGAGTTCCCCTGATGAGCCTTAGTGTGTCCCCTCTGTCTCCCTCCCAAGATAAGCTGGGTCCCGTGGCACAACCTGCAGCCGCAGGGCTCGGGGCTGGGGGGGGGGCTGGTCCCCATCCCGGTGTCCCAGCCCCACTGTGGGGACAACTGCAGATGCCACACCGGGAGTGAGCTGGTCACGCTGCCACACAGCCCCTTCCACAGCGGGGACATCGTCCTTGGGCAGCTGGGAGGGATGATTTGTAAGCGAGAGGGAGAAGGTACACGAGAGCCACCTGGTTTTTAAAAAGAATGTCCTTAAAATACCTGGCCTGAGCACGTGGTGTGTGGTTATGCCATCTTAGTGCCTTTACTCTGCAAGTATCTAACCCTTCGCCTGAGACATTTACAGTAGTTTGCTTCTACTGGCAAATCTCATCTTAAAAATTAAATTGAAAGTTAATAAAAAAAATAATAATAATAAAAAAAAGATAATAATCCAAGTTGTGCATCAGCGTTACAAGGTGAGAGAGGACCATTTTCACTTACTTTCTCGCTGGAGAGGCTGACCTTTCCGTCAGTCTCACACGCAGGTGACTGGCTCAGGCAGTTTTACGAGGCGCTGACCCAGGTTTCTCTGGTTACTGTAACCCCATCCCCAGCCCGGAGCCTGGTGCTCAGCCTTGGAACTGGGTCCTTCCCAGGGCAGGAGAAGGATGGGTTACACCTCCAGCGCCAGGCAGGCCGCGGGGAGGGACGGAGGCTTCTCCGGGGAGAAAACGAGCGTTCGCTGGTAGGGGCTGAAAAAAAATAATATATGGAACAGAATAAGGTGGTGGGAAACTTTGGGTTTGGAGGTCACAGTCAATAGAGCTTTATGGTCTGGTTGAATCCTTGATCTTCCTTAGGTCTTGTGTCACCTCGCCCCCAGGGCCAGCTCTGAGCTTGCCCGTTCTTCTGCCGACACGGGAGATTTTTGTGCTGTTGAGAGAAAGAAACTCAGCCCCGAGCCCTTCTCTCACCAGCACGAGAGTCAGGAGATGCCCAGCGCGGTGCCGGAGCGAGTCCTTGTGTTCAGCCCTGCTCCAGCAGCTGGGGAGCTGCAAGAGGATACCTGCAACCCTGGATTTTCTCCAACACCAGAGCTTTCCTGAGCAACCCACCCTTTGCAGCCCCACTTAAACACCCACATATTTTGACCCGCTCCAGGTAGCCCCCTGGCCCCAGCAAGGAAGGCCCTGGCCATGCTGTGTGATGGTTCCTCAGTGGTGTTTAACAGCAGGACGGACTTTCATGATCAGTCCTGGAAATTTCCAGACAGTTTGAATGGCAGGGATGAGCTTTTTGGGCAGGATGGTGGGAAAGGCACAAATTCCAGTAAAAGCTAAAGGGGCGATGCGTTCACAACTCCTTCCTCTCCTTCCTCAAAGTGCAGCGTGTTTCTAAACTAATTAATTAATGCATTATCCATAATTTCTTGTTGATTATGGCAGGTCAAGTTGGGAGCTTCCGGATCTACTGGAGGGTAAAATCCAGGCCATCAGTGACTCAGATGGAGTGAACTATCCCTGGTACGGAAACACGACGGAAACCTGCACCATCGTGGGTCCCACAAAGAAGGAGTCCAAGTTCAACATCAGCATGAACGACAACTTCTACCCGAGCGTGACGTGGGCCGTGCCCGTCAGCGAGAGCAACGTGGCCAAACTCACAAGCATTCACCGGGATCAAAGCTTCACCACCTGGCTAGTTGCAACCAACACGGCCACCAACGAAATGGTGACCTTGCAGACTATCAAATGGCGCATGAGGCTGCGCATCGAGGTGAATCCCAGCAGACCCTTGGGGCAGCGTGCCAAGCTGCAGGAGCCCTCTGTTCAAGAGCAGCCCCAGGTCCTTAGCAAGAATGAGCCAATACCACCCAGTGCCCTTGTCAAACCCAATGCCAATGATGCTCAGGTACTCATGTGGAGGCCAAAGGATGGACCACCGCTTGTGGTGATACCCCCAAAACATCGATAATAGAAACCTGGCGTCCCGGCACCAAAAGGGAGAAAAAAAAAAAAAAAAACCAACCTGAAGCAAAACAATCACTTAGGTATTAGAATACACACCTATAATCTGAGCAAAATCAAAATGCACTTTTAATTCATTCAACAAATGCAACCATTCTACCTTCTCCCATTGGGACGGATTTCACTGTGCTAAAGATAAAGAGGAGACCTTTGATTGGGGTCTGTCTCATCACTGGATTCCTAAGGGAAGAAACTAACACTGATGTCTACCCCTAGAGCTTTTTTTTTTTCTTCCCTACTTTAGTTACTGTTTGAACTTCAGTGTCATTAGCTTGTCCAGACTGCCCAGAACAATAAGAACATTTTATTTGGGATTTAAGAGTCTTTTTTTTTTTCTCTTTTTGGTTGAGAACGAAACAATTTCCTGGAGCAAAAAGTTGACTACTTAAGATAAGGATTTATTATTTTTTTTAAGCTGTAAGGTTCTGAGTTGCAAATCCAAGTCATGCGGCCTTATGTAGACTTTGCTTTGCATTGCCAAACTTTTGCCTTAAAGCTATGTTTGAAAAAACAAACAAACAAACAAACAAACACCACCACCACCACCAGAATGTCCTTTCTAGAGATTTTTTTTTGGGGGGGGGAGAAAGTTTTGGAATAAGGAATAGATTGCCTGCGTGTCACGGGCTGATGGCTGAAAAGGGCATGAAACTGGAAGAAGCGTGATAAAAAAAGAAAGTCTTCCCAGTCGTGAAACCTGGAAGGAGGAGGCATGGAAATGATCTCGGTTTCAAAGCAATGCAAATAACAAACCTGCTGTAGGATGTCTCTCCAGTGGGAGCTACTGGGCCATCTCCCTGCTTCGCCCAAGGGGCAGCAAGCAAGCTTACACGTGGTGAGCTCAGTCTCCCGTTAGCATCGTAATAGAGGATAATCTCACAGCTGGAATTGTGGCCCTGGGAGTCAAGAGAAATCAAGGGGGGGGAGTACGTCCCACTGGGTTTGTCTCTAGGACAGGCAGGTGTTTGCCCAGCTAGCCCACCCTCTCACCTTCTTGTGGCCTAAGAGCCAGTGGCTGTTGTTGGGTGAAGCTCTGTTGCCCCGTTTTCCCATGAAATCCAAATGACGGTGCTGTAAGAGGAGCAGGATATAAAAAGGATCCTTCTGAAGTCATGGGAGATGCATGGGTGTAAGCAGATCTTTATCTACCAAGTCTACCCAGCAATATCCATAATTCAGGAACAGCCACGTCTAAACATAACAGGCACCCATTCCTAGCGAACACTAGCAGCGAAAGCTATGAAAAACTCTTCTTCCCATTATAAAAAAATCATGTTGGGACTAGGAGATAATTTTCTTCCAAATGACCTCATGATGTACATGACCGTCAGGAACAGGGTACAGACAGGACCACGATACGGTACCTGTCTGGTTATGGCAGAAACATCTACACCATGCACAAGAAGGTGCAAGCAGGGCAACACCCGGGTCTTGCATGTAGATCCTGCAGTAAGTTAAGGTGCATTTGGGGCAGGAGGTGGAACCTCTCAGTTTCAATAAGGACCAGGTGGCCTCAGAGATAACCAGATGCACTTCTGCAGAGGAAGCTGTTTGAATGGGAGGGGCACGGCGTGCAGGCAGAGGAAGTTCTGCACTGGAGGTGGCATCTGGAGGACAGGGGACAGGACGGGGAGCAGAGGATCTGCTCTCTTGCTCCTGCACAGGGCCTAAGGCAGATCACTTCCCCTTCCCTCGGCAGCTCCTTCCCCTAGATAACATTTCTTCCTTTTACTGAAAATTTGCCTCAAGAGCTAGGACCGAAGAGCGCTCAGCATGCCAGATTCCAGCCTGGGCCCTGCTGAACAGGTCTCACCACCACACACACGCTGCTCAAAAGGCTCTCCCCTGGGAGAGGCACCGATTTGCTGCTATTGCCACCTTCATCTTCCACGTGGACTTTACCAGCAAGAAATTCTCCTTCCTCACTTCTCCAAAGCCACACTATCTACTTCGGCAACAGGTTCAACGTCACCACCTGCCTGGGGAAAGCATGCCCAGAAGATACACCCTCCCCACCCTGACAGTCTCAAACCAGCAAACAAAGATCCTGGGTCCCTGCACCAAGCCCCTGATTCCGGGGGAGCCTGTCCTCCTCCGTGCACCGCTCTCCAGAGGTGCTCGTCCACGGAGCTGCTCTCTCCATCAGGCAGATCTTTGAGGTCCAGCATGACAAGAAGCTTGCAAACAAACGGACTGGATCGAACCCAAATCCATGAGCCAAAGGTTGCCTAAATCTCGGCTTTGGGACTACAGAGGATGAAGCTTGGGAGACTTTGACTTGAACAGTCACTCTCTGTGTTAAACTCCGTTTTCTTACACGGATTCAGATCCTGACTACAGCTCTACTGGCACAGCCCTTTGGGACCTGTCTGTATTTTCTCCTAGGCAATACACGCAGAAGAGGAGAAGATGCGAGCGGTGGGTGGATGGCTGATAAGGCTTGCACGCATCTCGGCTGCCACTTAGGTGCACTGCTGGGCAGTCCCGCGGGTGGGAGCAGAAGGGGTATTTTAGTCTGGTACTCACTTTGTCTCCAGGTGCTGAGTACTTACAGTTCTCACTGATGTCAGCGTGGGTCGAAGGAATCAGACCCAGTTGTCTTAATTAGCTGCACGAAGGAATTCCAAGGAAAGATTTCTTCTCGGTCACCAAAAACCACATTCAGGGAACACCCACGTCCTTTTCCACTTCGCTTTGTGTTGGACTTACTCTCCCAGTGCATTAAGTAAATCTGGTCCCTCCTACTCCCTCTACCTGGCGGACTGGATGCATCCATGCAATTTGATAGTAACCTCCTGGCTAATTCGTCCTGTTGCACTGAACAGACCCAGCTGAGCAGAAAATATGGAATTCAAACTTCACGTTGGGGTCGGCTTTGCATGGACTTTTCCCTTCCCAAAGAATGCCTTTATCCCGTGCCTGGGTTGAAACGTGCCCCTCCACCTCCATTCGCATCACCAGACATGGCGTGGAAAAGTGATGCTGCCTCTTTTGAGATTCCATGCGTTGTGATTAAAAATGATGGTTTTTTCCAATGCTGCTTCATTAAAAAACTGACGGGGACAGATTGAATATAAAAGGAACAGTGGTTGGAGGTTACAGGTGCTACAGACATCACTATCGCTACGGCTGGTTAATAGCTGTATGGTTAGAATGGGGATTGACAGGGTCCCAATTGGGACTTAAAAATCTGGGGACCGGGGGGCATCCTGCACCGAGTAAGGTGGTGAATAAGCAGAGGCAAATAAAGCTCCTTCTCTGGCAGAATGGGGAACGCACAAAGGATACGCCGGGAAGGTGATGGGGCACCACCACGGGATAGTGATGCACGTCAGCTTGTCTCTGCCTCACCTCTCTCATCAGTGACCCTCAGCTCCTTATGGCCCCAGATGGCCAGGGGAGCTGAGACCGTGGCCTGGCCATCCCTGTCAGAAGCCCACAGTGGTCCAGGGTGGGAAGCAGCAGGGCCAGCCCTGGCTGAGACCCTCTCCTGCACCCTCTCCCCCCTGGAGCAGCTGTGGGGCAGGGAGCAGCAGACACCATCGAGCTCAGCCGACACGCCGAGGACATCACGGGCCCTTGGGTTCTCCTTTCCTACCCTCCACGAGCGTGGTGAGAGAGGGATGGCCCCTTGGAGAGTCAATAAAGATACTAAGCAGCGTTGGGAGGGGTAGACCTGTTGAGCCGGCGCGGTGGAGAGCAAGGCTGGGTCCAGCAGCAGGGGGGGTACGGGGAGGG